>PYAF01005049.1:33928-45854 GCA_007407185.1 Glycine tomentella | reverse complement strand
CCTAATAACGGCTCTAACACCTCCAAAAACACCTCTCAAGGTATTCAAAACCAACCAAAAACCCAAACACAGAATCAACGGCTAAGGCTCGAGTTTCTTACCTCTGTGTAGTCCAGACACACCAGGGAATCACTTTCCCTAAGGTAGCTCGCTCAATCAAAGCCTCCTTCGCCTCTGATTCTTCGATTCCAAGGACTCCCTTAGAAATCTCGATCACGCCGTTTACCGCCTCTTGTCGAGAATAAAGGTGGGTCACTAGCTTATCTCGAGGCTCTGAACACTTTCTCAGTTGGTCAGAGGTGTTTAGATGAGAAATGGAGAAGATACAAAGCTCCAAGGTCCATCAATGGCTTCCCTCTCTCTCTCTCTCTCTCTCTCCTTTTTCTCCCTCATTTTCGTCCAAATGAGCTATTTATAAAATAGAACCGAAAGTCCCGCGCGGTTCGCGCCAGGTGCCGCGCTGATCGCGCCATAGCTCGAATAACCCGCGCCATTAGCACCATACCCACGCGGATCGCGCCATATCCCGGGCTGGTAGCGCCACAGGTTCGAATAACTCACGTTGTTAGCGCCACGGCCACGCGGTTAGCGTGAGATGGCCGCCAGCATTGGCCTGATTCACCCATTCCACGCGGATCGCGCCGTGCCCCGCGCTAACCGCGCCACAAGCTCGAATCAGCCACGCTAGTAGCGCCATGTCCACGCTAATCGTGCCATCTGTTCGAATCTGTTTTCTACTTCTCTTAAGCTTCCCTGAGAATTTCTAATGCATAATTATGGTTTCTTAATCTCAGGCTTAATCCTACGCTCAAAATTCAAGGTATTACAAGTCTCCTCTTTTTCTAGGAAAATATTGCTCAACATTCTCCTTACCATCAAGAGATCACCCTCTTTGGCCTCCACTAGTGTGAGTTCTTTTTCTTCTTCACTTGAAGAACTAGTTGAGTCACTTGAAGACTCACTCCTTATTCCTCCATCCTCAAGCAAAATCATAGTTCTCTTGTTGTGACATTGGGAAGCAATGTGACTCTTACCAAGGAACTTAAAACACTTGATATTGCTTGATCTTTTTGTTAGTATATGGATGTCCTAGAGACAATCTTTTCATTAGATTAGGGCATACATGTAATTTTCATATTGTCATGAATAAATTATAAGCGCTCTTTATCTTATTTCATATTTTTTTCTCAATATTATTATTAATATATGAGTAACTGGATAAAACCCTTCGAATAGAATAGGTATCTCTTGAATATCAGTGATGGGATCACGATCATGAGGATTCAAGGATACCAGATGTCTACTCCTAAATTTAAGTTCCTAGTCTAGAGACACTAAAAATGGGGATCAGTTATCTCAGGTAAGACTAGCACGACTTATCTACTTGTATGCAGATACAAGGTAAAGACCTCATGAGCTACAGACATGGACATGTCTTAGCTAAAGTCGTGGGTGGACCTATAAGGGTATAGCTCGCACTGAACGGACCCACAAAAAGACTCTATGAGGAAATCTCACAGATAGTATCATTATAGTAGTCTCTTATTATTTGGGTGTGTCTTTCCTTAGACCAGAAGTTTTCACCTAGACTGTTTTCTAAAAGACATGCTTTGATTGTATACCTCGTCTGCCTGAAACATGGAGACACATAGGTATACCTTTGGGCATGTCCTGAAAGAACACGAGTCTAGGGTGACTACCTGAAGGAATTCGTCAAATCTCTGTGAGAGATTAGGTTATCTGTAAACCAGAGAAATTGGGATGACATTTATGGGACTCGAGAATGTATGCATAGTAAAAGAAATCATGAGATGAATTGCCTTTAGAGTCAGTAAAATTGGAGACTCCCTATTTCGTATTAAAGCTTACCCTAGACTGCAAGGGCTGATACGTTTCCTTACCCTAGGTTTTATGGGAAGATAACCGAGACAAAAGGAAATACATACGGAAACCAAATAGATTTAATAGGATGATCTTGTCATTTACCTAACTAGTTCTGGGGCAACAAAGCATTGCTAGTGCTCTGTGTTGTCATTAAATGGGTAGAGGCCTTGTTGGGCCCAAACTCATTTATGTCAGTAGCTATGTTGGGCCTAATGGGTCACACACTGACACTTTATTGTCATGACATTATAGCATTAAAGGTTTTGGGCCTAATAATGGTTGTTGACCCAAGAAAGAGTTTAAAAACTTATCTTAAAGAGATAGGGGCGCATGAATGGAGTTAATGGGCTCGGATAGTCCAAGACATTATTAATTAATTTAAATAGTTAAATTAATTATCTAATATTTAAATTTGATAATTTAAATTTTGAATTAAATATTTGAATTTAAATATGAATTAACTATAGTAGATAGTTTCATATAAAAAGGAGAAGATAAGAGCTAGATTTGAATTTGAATTCAACTAGCATCCTATCATGATCATATCCTAGATTTTAGGAAGAAGTTTGAGGGCTGATTAAAGGCTTATCATACAGCTGGATATTTGATTATTATTTGGCAAAATAAATTCTAAGTAATTGACTTGGTCTTAAGAAGATAAGATAGGAGGTTGTTAGCAATTTTTGAAATACAACAACTCTATCTTTTCTTCACATGTGAGATGCTTCATGATCAGAATTTTTGGTTAAAAATCTGACCTAAAACTCTTCTATAAATATACATTTGTGATCATAGTTCTCTAAAAAATGGTTTTTGAGAAAAACCCTATCTATCTTCCTCCCTTTTCACGTGTCCCTTGTGTGAGTTTTGACTGAAAATTCAGCCACCAATATCATCTATTGTTGAGTCTCTTAGATAAGTAAAAACACTTTGAAACCTAACCTTCTTCCTCTCCATTGGTGTGCCTAGCCTGCCTCCATTGGTGTTTGTTGGAGGCCTACAAGAAGTGTTCTTGAGTCTTGACAAGAAGTGGTGTGGATCAACATTAGAGGACTTGTATCTTCAAGCCTATCCTTGATCATCAAGTTTTGAATACAAACGAGGTAACATCTATGTCCTAAAGAATGATTCTTGAATGGTATGTGTGTTTCCGCTTTGAAAAATTTTTGTTTTTCTTCTCACATGCCTTCGGGCTTCAAGGCCCTATCTTTCACTTTTATGAATTGGGTCCCCAATTTTTTTGTTTGGGCTCTCTACCTTTTCTTCTTTATTTTTCTTATGAGAAAACTCCCTTTTAGGCTTGTCCTTCTAGTTGGAAGTTACAGCCCCATTGGTCTTGGAAAAGGAAGTTTTTCCCCTTTTTAGTTGTTGCTCCACCCTTTGAGCTTGTGGACTAGCTCCTCAATTATAGCATAAGAATGTAGCTCCATCACATCTTGAAATTCTCTATTCAAGCCATGAAGGAATCTAGCCATTGTTGCTTCTTGGCTCTCCACAATTTCAGCCCTTATCATCATCAATCCCATTTCCTTATAGTATTCATCAACACTCTTGTAACCTTGAAAATGTCTTTGGAGCTTATTTGTGGACTTCCCTTGCATAATAAGTGTGAATAAATCTTCCTCTCAAGCATGCCTTCAAGTCATCCCAAGAATTTACTCTTTGCCTCCTCATCCTCCCTATGTCCATTTGAATTTGATTCCACCGTATCAAAGCATAGCCACCAAATTCTAGAGTTGCTAGAGTAACTTTCTTTTCTTCATCAAATTGTTGGCATGAGAAAATTTGTTCTACTTTCATCTCCCACTCAAAGTACTCTTAAGAATCATTATTGCCAAGGAATTTCGAAATTTTTATTTTCACTCCATTCAATCCTCCATTCCTCCCTTCTCTTCCTTCTCTCCTCACCCTCCAATCTTCATCATCTCTATTATGCCTCCTAGGATTGTATCTCCTATTTTCTCTTCTATCATTATTTTCTTTTCTATTATTTCTCTCATATCCTCCCTCTCACTCCTCTCATCATAATAATTTCCTCCATGAGAGGAAGCATACTCACTCACCCTTCTACTACTATTAACCTCTTCATCCATACTTCCCATTGGATGACTCCTTCTTTGGGTCTCCCTTTGTAACTCTTCAAACCTTGCATCCATTTTGGTTTGCAATTATTCCATTTGTTTTGTCATGGCTCTCATCAACCTAGAGGTCTTAGGTAACGAAGCCTCATCTCCTATTGAGCTCATCCTTAAAAAAAATGGTTGTCAAAAACACAAGTATATAAGGAAATTCTCACCACTCTCTAAGTGTTTTTCACTCTCACGTGTGTTTGTACACTTTATCTAGGCTCTTTCTATAATGTTCTCTCTTACCTTTTTCCACTCTTATTCCTCTTTATAGTTCTTAAGCAAAACCTTCTCTAATCAAATCAAGCTTCTTTACTATAGTTGTAATGTCACTAATTATAATCAATGTAATTTGGGTGATATTTGCATAATTAAGAGGCTTAGTATTAATAAAAGAGGATTAATGAAAGGAGGGGCATTTTGGTCTTTGTCAGAGGTAGGGGTGTGAATAAGTGAATTGCTGAATGCATCCCCAGCTCATGTTAAAAAGCTGGCTGACCACGTTTCTCTCATTTTCTCCTTCTTCTTCCTTCTTCTCCATGTCTCTCCTTCACACCCAAGCTACTTTTCGCGCCATTCCTTCATTGGTGGCTGGAAACATAAATCAAGCAAGAAAGAAAGCTCTTCTCTTTGTCCTTTGTTGTTGTTGAGCTTTGCGTGTGAGCAATTTGAGGAAAAGAGTAGAGCTAGGAGCTGCCCACTTTCGTTCAGAGTAGCTGGGTAGAATTGGAAGCCATAGAGAGCTTGGTCCACCCTCCAATTTGATCATTTGAACTCTAAGGTTGGTAATCTCCTTCTATTTCTCCTTGATTCTTTGAAATTATAAGGTTAAGGTTAGGGTTTGGAGTGAGATTGATAAATGTTGAGTATTGGGAGGGTGAGATAGTTTTAAGGTATAATTTGGAGTGTGTAGAAGTTGATTTAAGGTTGAAATGGTGTTCCATGCATGTGCTTGACAGCAAAGAACGGTGATCTGGTCAGTCATGATGTTTCGTGCATAACAGGAGCTACCGGTATCCAAATGGTGTCATTTGAAAGCTAAGAGATTTAAGTCTGTTTTGGAATTTTCGTGCTATTCTTGGAGGTTCCTGGAATTAATTGTGCAGAGTTATAGCAGACTGTTATACCCTGTTTTTATCAGATTTTACTGGTGCAGATGTAAATCTTGCAAAAATTATATCTCATTCTAGGATGATCCAAATTGAGTTATTTCAGTGGTGATAGAAAGATATGTATGTTTAATTTATACCTGTAAAAGCGCAGGTCATTTGGATGAGTATCCTGGTGTTGGCAGGCATTTGAAAATGGCTCGTTGGACTGATATGTTGCTGTCAGTACTAATATAGTGCGTGGCAGTTCTGGTATTTTAATTGTTATAGAGGCTGTGGTTAATGGAATTGGATGGAATCAGTATTGTTTGAAAGATGAGAGATAAATATATATGCCTCTAAATTACCTTGATTTTAGGAGCTTCTTACAGGGATTTGTGATTTTTCTAAGTAGGTACAGAATCTGCATAATTTTTATGCATGAAATTCTGTTTTCCGTGTGTTTTAGTATAATTAAATGTCTTGTATGGATAAGATGGTTGTTGATTCATACTTGTGTGCCTTTGTATAGGGCGTGACACCGAGGGTGTCAGTGGCGGAGACCACAGTTCAGGGATTGAAAAGTAGAGTGCTGCTTTGCCAGGTAAGTTCTTCGTTCTTGGGAGTATTTCCCATTGCCTGAGTTCCACCACACTCAGAAGGAGTGATGGTTACGTACATGATTCATATGCATTGAATTGGATGTTACAGTTTTCCTCATGATAATATGTATGCATGTTTCTGTGCTTTGTGTTTGGTTGCCTTTCGGATAGATCTTCTGGCTATGAACCTCCCTAGGAGTAGAGCGCAACTTCTAGTCAGTTTGCTCACGTAAAGGGTGTATAATCCCTTAATACTAGAGATAGGTGGTCTCATCACGGTTGAAGCATATTCTCGGAGGTGCCATATACGTGCATCCATGTGTAAAGGGGTAGCTTCCGATGGGATGGCACGGGTGTGAGTTCCGACCTCACATTGAGGACTGAGGGTCCTGATGCTGATGATGATGCATCTTTGGTGGCGTAGTCCTGCAAATACACATTAGAGCTAGAGAATGCTATGTGTTGTTGTGAGGGCCAAGAGGCCTGGTGTTGTGATGCCTTTGATGTTGTGTATCATGGAAGTGAGCCAGGGGAGGAGAAGCCTCCAAGAACCCTGAGCTTCCTGAGATTGTATCTCACCCTATGTGTGGGGGTTTATTTTATAGGTGATACATCTGGCAGAGATGATGGGTCCCAGGGCGGGAGGCCCCAGTAGGGACAGACTCTATGCAGCTGCTTGGCAATGTTTTGAGAGCATGGTAGCTCATTGTTTTATGTTTATGATGTATTTTGTACCCCTGCGAGGGAAGATGTGTGTGTACACATATTTTGGATCCTGTATGGATGTGATGTACAGCGTCTGTACGTATTGTACCCTCTTGTGAGGATGTACATATGTTTATACCCATATTGATATATGTGGTTTATGTTTCTCTTGATATATCTGTTGGATATTATTGTTTATATCCCTTTCTTTATGTTATCTGGATCGAAAAGGCTTATTGTGGTGCCTTGGCATTCGTAATAGGTAGTTGGATGCTTTCCATACATAATGAATAAGGAAATATGGTTTTGAAAGGAAATGACGATGACGTCATGTTATTATTGAAAACACTTCCATTGTTTTTACTTAATTGGTTTTAAATTAATTACTACATTAATCTGATTAAGTAAATTGTTAATACACCGGATGCATACGGGGTGTTACATTTATGGTATCAGAGCAGTTTCTTGATGGAAGCATTATGTATGGTAACTGTGTGTTGCTCATGATAGTTGTTTGGATTTGCCATGAATATTGCATGAACGAACACTAATTGTGAGCTTGATAAACTCACTGTTTTGGTGTACATGTGCAGTGTCATGACAAGATCCTGGAACAACAGTGGGGCGACGAATGCTCAGCCTGATCTAGTGGCTGCTGTGTTGGTAGCCATGCAGCATGAGTTGGCTGCAAGTAGGCAGATGCAGGAGACTATGCAGCGTGAGATGGCTGCAAACTGTGAGATGAATGAGGCCTTGATGAAGGTCAATCAGGAGATGCTTGAGGAGATGAGGACCTTGAGGAGAGATAATAGAGCATCCTCTCCACCTCCGACGCACGAGGGTGATGGTAGTCGTCATCAGGTTGGAGGTAGCCACCTGAGAGGGGACCAGATATCCCATGTTGAGGCTGATGATGAAGATCGTATCCTCCAAGGAAAGCATGACACTCCAGCTTTCCTTTGAGGATACGATCCAGCTGCTGCAGCGAGGTGGCTCTAGGCTAGAGAAGATTTTTACGGTGATGGAGTGTCCTGATCACCAGAGGTTGCTGTATGCGACCTACCTACTACAGGGAGATGCCCATGAGTGGTGGACCACCACTGCTCAGCTGCTCAGAGGCCAGGCTGGGGAGATTACCTGGCAAATGTTTGAGGCCTGTTTCCTGGATAGATACTTTCCTAGGGATGCTAGAGAGCAGAAACAGGCGGAGTTTGACAATCTCGTTCAGGGGAGCATGACAATGACGAGTACTTGGCCAAGTTCAATGAACTGACCAAATATTCACATTTCAGGAGATCCTTGCCTGATGCTGATGTTTTTGCTGCTAAGTTCCAGAGGGGACTCAGGGAGAGCATAGAGGAGCGAGTTATGGGCAGTGGATCCCGTGACATGGATAGCCTGGTGAGGCAATGCCGCCAGGTGGAGGATATGCTTCGTAGACACCGAGGCAGTCAGCCTACTCCCTCAGTCAGACAAGAGGTGAGGAGCACCAGCATTTCAGGCCCACCCGGTAAGGGTAAGGGCAAAGACTTAAGAGTCTCTAAACCATCAGACAGATTCAAGAGAGGCTTTAGCCAAAGTGGCTCAGCACAGAGGCGACCTCCTCCTAGATGTCCAGCTTGCAGGAGAAAGCACTGGGGAGTGTGCCATCCATTGATTTGGTTCCTGGTGTAGGCCCAATATCCATAACACCTTACCGTATGGCTCCTCTAGAATTGAGAGAGCTGCAAGTGTAGTTGGAGGACCTGCTATCTAAGCATTTCATCAGACCCAGTGTTTCTCCGTGGGGAGCACTAGTGATCTTCGTGAAGAAGAAGGATGGCAGTATGAGATTATGTGTTGATTACAAGCAGTTAAATAAGGTTACTATCAACAATAAGTATCTTTTGCCTCGAATTGATGATCTGTTGGATCAGTTGAGGGGAGCCAGGGTGTTCTCCAAGATCGACCTGAGATCCAGATATCACCAAATTTGGATCAAGCCCGCAGACATACCGAAGATAGCCTTCAGGTCTTGGTATACCACTATGAGTATCAGGTCATTCCTTTTGGTCTGACGAATGCCCCAGCAGTGTTCATGGACTATATGAACAGGGTATTGAAACCTTTCTTAGATCAGTTCGTGGTGGTGTCTCCAAATTTTCAGCTCAAACACCACAGCTGCTAACTCTAAATCATGAGTAGGGTAGTTTCTCTCATGGGTTTTCAATTGCCTGGATGCATAGGCTACTACCTTTCCATCCTGCATCAAAACTCCTCCTAAACCCATTTTGGATGCGTCACAATATACTACAAAAGGTTTTCTAGATCTGACAAGACTAACACAGGTGTTGTAGTCAACTTCTTCTTGAGAGTTTGAAAACTTTCCTCACACTATGTGTCCCATACAAAGACGTGACCTTTTCTAGTTAATGTGGTCAAACGTAGAGCTATTTTAGAAAAATCCTTAATGAATCTTCTGTAATACCCTGCTAATCCTAGGAATCTTCTGATTTTCGTGACTGACTTAGGTCGTTCCCTATCAAGTACAGCTTTTACTTTGGAAGGATCCACTGAAATCCCACCTCTAGATATCTCATGATCTAAGAAATTTACCTTTTCTAACCAAAACTCACATTTAGACATCTTAGCATAAAGTTGCCGATCTTTTAAAGTTTGCAGAACAATCCTTAAATGTTCAGCATGCTCTTCTCTGATTTTAGAATACACTAAGATATCATCAATGAATACCACCACAAATTGGTCAACTTAAGGATGAAAATTCTATTCATATAATCCATAAACACAGCCAGGGCATTGGTCACACCAAAAAGGCATAACCAGATACTCGTAATGACCATAACGGGTCCTAAAAGCAATGTTGGGAATATCTTCAGATTTCACTCGGATCTGATGATATCCTGATCTAAGGTCAATCTTACTAAAAACACAGGCTCCCACTAATTGATCCATGAGATCATCTATTCTAGGCAAAGGATATTTATTCTTAATCGTCACCTTATTCAACTGACGATAATCTACACATAACCTCATGGTTCCATCTTTCTTCTTCACTAACAACATTGATGCTTCCCATGGGAACACATTAGGTCTCACAAATTGCCTATTCCAACAACTCTTCTAGTTGTTTCTTAAGCTCGGCTAACTCTATAAGAAATATCCTATAAGGAGCTATGGATATGGGTCCTGCACCAGGTACTAAATCTATAGAAAACTCTCTCTCTCTCTCTCTTGGTAGGCCGGATATATTCTCAGGAAACACTCTTGGAAACTCTCTAACAACAAGGAGGTCACCTAGAGAAACCTTGGTCTCTACTTTCAGATTAGACAAGATCATATACACTTGAGCATTTTCTTTCAAAGATGATACAATTTGGTTGGCAGAGATAAACATCCCATTTTCACTCACCTTAGGATCACCAAACACCACAGTTTGATCAAAATAGTTTAACAAGACATGGTTGGAAGATAACCAGTCCATTCCCAGAATAACATGAATTTGGCTGAGAGGTAAACTAATCAGATCAATAAAGAATTTCCTACCAGAAATTTCTACAAGACAATTCAAACACACATCAGAAGTGAAAACAGACCCACTAGTTGGGAGTCTCAACTACAAGCTTACCACTCATATAAACGAATGGGTCGCACTGGAGTCGAATAACACAAGTAACGGAATCCCATATCTTCCTTGGTAATGGGGAAAATACCTCACTAACTCTTCAAACTTAGTTGTATACTTAGCCATAGTCATAATCCCTTGCTTAAGCTCTAAGAATTTCATCTCTTTCTTGTTTCTAACAGTTTCAGGAAAGTATTTCTCTATAAATACCCTCTTGAAGGTTTCCCAAGTCACAACTTGACCTTCAGCCTCAAAGCTTGGAAAACATCAACTATTGCATAGTCATTCCTACCAACCATTACTTCTTGTGTACACCATGAAGTGAAAACATGGAAGGGATACACACAACAAAAGAACAATACAATTCTACACCCACTTAATCACTATAGAGGGTTGATGCGTCGAGAAATCAATCATCTACAACAATTCTCCCTCGAGACATTAACACTTATCATTTACTATTTGTATTCCTGACTGCTTGCCATAATATTCCTTTGCACTTCACAAATTATCCAGATGGCCAGTCTGATAACTCATGACCAGGCATTGGAACTTATGGTATAACAGACATCAGAATTACAAACATGTTATGACCACCCCAAGAAATCTCCACAACCTATGCTTCACACCAATGTAGGCAAGTCTCAAACAATAACAATCCAAACAACTACAAAATAGTCAATTACTTCAAACATCAATCATCAAACAAGTAACCACGGAATGCACAGAGAAACACAGCAGACTCACAACTCACTGGCCGAAAAGGTTCGACCTGCTCTGATACCACTAATGTAACGCCTCAACCTACGATCTTTGTTATTATTGATTTTTAATGAAAATTCTTTTCAACTTACTTAAGAGCACCCAATTGAATATAATAAAATTTTGCAAATAACTGATACTCCAAGAAAATTTCATCACTGATTAATATTTATAAACCTTAAGTAACATATAATAAGAGTATAAACTGGCACTAGTTTTATTACATAATACAAATAACTAGAACATTTTGTAACAAAAGATTATATCTTCAAACAACATATCTTTAAACAAAATCTTCTTCTTGTAGATAGCTAAGCAGTGTCTCTCTTTGCTGTTCATCTGCTTACCCGAATAAAATCGAGGTCATAATAGGTGTCAACCACAAACACAAAACATAGGGTAAGTTTATGATAAACATAATTTAAGCAACAGGTTATATTCAATGTGCAATTATTTATAACAATGTCCTCTAATTTCAGTTCTAATTTTATATGATGCATGATTCTCCCAAACTCTCAACATCATGAACATGTGGTACCAATTGTCAAGATAACCCCATCCCAGTGGCACAGAACTTCTCAGATCAGTCAGGGTCTCCCGGTGTTGCACAGGTTCTCACCCACACTCATGTTGATGGACGATCAATGCAAGCTAAAGAGCTAGGACTCAAGTAGTTCAAGATCATATCCAATCTAACTTTTATTTCTTGGAAAAGCAAGAAGAAGCCAAAAAGAAGCCCACAATAGTAGTGGAAACGCACAAGGAGTGTTGTCTGTTTTAACAGATTAAAAGCATCTTTCTGATACCTGTAATCGATTACAAGCATCCTGTAATCAATTAAATCAGCCTGAAAAATGAAAGTATCTCTGTTTTAATCGATTACATGTCGAATTAATCGATTATTTTGGTCTTAAATCAGTTTCCAGGAAGGATAAGATCAAAATAATCGATTACCAAACCAAGTAATCGATTATTTAGGTTAAATAATCGATTACATGGTCGAAATAATCGATTAAACCAGAAGTTTATGCAGAAACGCGATTTTGTGAAGCCAAAGGTCGTTTTGAACAAAGCTTGCACTACAAGCTACATTTGGGCTTCATTTCAATTTGCATTTTACTTACATTTAGGGTCATT
>PYAF01005048.1:69487-81005 GCA_007407185.1 Glycine tomentella | reverse complement strand
CATATTTGTGGTTTATTTTAAAGTTTGTTATGTATTTAATACGTATCCTATTTTCTGTCTATTATCTAATCACGTTTATTAAAATACTTACCCGAGTTGTGTCTGTGGTTGACACCTGTGATGACCCCAATTTATTTGGGCGAGCAGAGGAACAGTGAAAGTATAAAGCTGGGATGGATGGATGAAGAAGCTGGATGTACTTGTGCTAGGACTTTGATTTTTTGGTTGTTTGTATTTGGTGCTACACTGTTGTATTTTGTAACAAACTATTGGACTGTATTTGGACTGTTTAATATTGCATGTATCGAAGTGAGGAAGATCGTTTATGATTTAGCAAGCAAAGCCAAAAGAATTTTCATGAAAAAAAAATTATAACTAAAAACGTTATAATACAAAAAGAACACAAATTTCCATATAAAATCAATCAAGCACGAATAAGTAAAGAGAGGCGTTATAATGTCTACTTCCAAAAAGGTCAAAACCTCCAAAAGGAAAGCACAAGCCCAGCCTTCTAACCCTGTCACTAATAGACTTGATCATTGGTTTTCCAATGAAGCTGATAAAATGAACTATTTGCAGTTCAATGCTACCAAGCTTCTTTGTCCACCCAAATTCTTGAGCCTTGCTTGGTTTACCCAACAAGGATTTCAGTTTCCACAGTTGTTAGAGCAACAAGGCCTAACAAAGTTTGTTGAAATGAAAGGCACATTCTATCCTGACTTAGTTAAAGTCTTCTATACCTGTTCCAAGATTTCCATGCATGGAACTATTCTCTCACAAGTCAATGGTGTTGCAATGGAAATCACACCTGAGATTTGGAATGAGGTTGCTGGTATCTCCTTTGATGGAGAAAGAAGATTTGAAGAGGAAGCTGAAGGATACAACAAGATGGAGACATATAAAAGCATGCTCATTGATCCTCACATGAACCTGAGACTAAGGATGAGCACTAGTCCTATGACACGTGAGGACAGGCTTTTACATTACATAATCACCTACATCCTCACACCAAGGTCTACCAATCATGCTCAAGCAACAGATGATGATCTTTAGGGATGAATCTAGAGATATGAATTAGTTCTAGTCTTATTTTGTGCTTTAGTTATGTTTGATTAAGCTTTTTATTTCTTTTGTTTTGTTTTGTTTGTCTTTGATTATGTTATGCTTTGTACTTCCCTTAGTTATGATTAATGAATTTCATCTATTTCCTTTTCTATTTTGTATACTTCTGTTATTTTTAATTTGGTATGCCAAATAGGGGGAGTAGATAGATAGATTTTGATAACTGATAAATGTATAAAAGGGAATAAGAATGAATGTTTAACTCAGGGGAAGCTAATAATAATTGAACTAATGATGAGTGTCTGTATGTTATGAATGAATGCTGAAATTGTTTATGTAAAAATCAAGTTTTGGATATTATACTTGGTCTTTGCAAAAGCTCAGAAATTTTCAGGATAAACATCTCTTCCTAAAAGGCATGTTCCATCAATTAAGTATTTGGCATGCTCAAATAAAAAAGGGGAGATTGTTAGCTATGAGGAAGATGAAGATATGAAATCAAGAAGAATGAAGAAAGCAAGTTTTGATGTTTTACATGCCCACTCAATTGATGGCATTTGTAATTTCTTGCTTAAGCTTGGTTCAAGTAGTTAAAGCTTCATAATCCTCACTTATCTTGATTAAATCATGCATTCATACATACATTTAATCATGTTTAATCATATGGCAATAAGTAATTTGATGTTAAGTCATAAAGGCAATTAGATTTTTATAAAAACTGTTTTTCACTGTTTTAATTGATTACATAGATCGATTAAATGCAAGTGAACAGGTCTGCACATTGCTTTATGAACATTTTAATCGATTACCATTGATTCGTAATCGATTAAATGTGCTGAACACTGAAATAGACGTGCTCTGTGATAATCGATTACATCACAGAATAATCGATTATCTGAGTCACTACATAATTCACAAAAGGATTTTCATCTGAGTTACTACATAATTCACAAAAGGATTTTCATCTGGTTTAATCGATTACCAGATATTCGTAATCGATTAAATATGCATTGATGAGTTTTTTACGTTGTCTATGATAATCGATTATTTGGGAATTTAATCGTTTATCTATGTGTATTAGAAAACTCAGATTATCTGGAATAATCGATTACAAGGTGACTTAATCTATTATTTTGTTCTTGACATTTTTTCCAGATTCCTGATGAACACTTTAATCGATTATCTGGTTGAAATAATCGATTACATTGACGAAATAATCGATTACAGTTAGTTAAGTTTGTTTTTTATAAATAGAACAGCTTGCACTGAGTTTTGTAAGGAAATATTTTGTGCAATTTTCGTACAAGCATTGAGAAAATCACTTTCTAGAGTTCTTA
This sequence comes from Glycine tomentella, assembly GCA_007407185.1. NCBI lineage: Eukaryota > Viridiplantae > Streptophyta > Magnoliopsida > Fabales > Fabaceae > Glycine > Glycine tomentella. The sequence continues at coordinate 78,606 of PYAF01005048.1, read as the reverse complement.
AAACTCAAAGGCAAGAGGGAGATTAGAAAATCAAAAGATGCTAAAGAGTCATGGAGTTTTACATGATATGAAGTCATTATCTACATGATGTGAAGTTTTGTTCAAGGTTTCTTATTAAAGAAGTCATCAAGAAAGATCATTTGCACGCATTCTCAGTTTGGTTAGATCATTCATTTCATTGAATTCACTGAGGAATTAGAGGTAATATCTTTCTTGAACTATAAGCTTGGTTATTTTTGATTGATTTTGTGTTGTGATTGTATTGAATGTTCTTATAACAAATTGTAGTCTTTAAAGCTTTTTCTAGAAAGGTTTCTAGAGGGAAGAACAAAGAGGGGATCTCTGGTTCTTGATCTTTTGAAAAGTCTATAGGTTTAGATTTTGAATTTTACCTAGGGAGGGTAAAAGAGATCATTGTAAGCTTGTAAAGATATTATATTTGTTATAGTGGAACTCTGACCAAGGTTTGGTTAGAAGAAAACTGGGTGTAAGGGTTGAGAGGTGAACCAGTATAAATCTTTTGTGTTTGAATATTTCTATTTATGTTTATATTATTCTTGAAGTATTAAGTTTTGTTCATATCACAAGATTGGTCACAGCATAAGAGTGGTTTGATTGATAAAGGTAAATGTATTGGTTAAAGTGAAGGTGAAGAAAATTGTTTTCTTAATTGTTTTTAAAGATATGATTCTTCTTGAAAGTCTTCCACTGTAATATTTTTTTAAAGGAATTTTAAAAAATCTGAGGTAAAACCAATTCACCTCCCCTCTTGGTTATTTGCATAAATGTTCATTATATTTTTAGACATAACCTCCATCTTTTAATATGACATTGGTTAGCATGGATATGTCACCCGTTATGTGCCTAGAGCATCCATTATCAAGATACCACAATGATGTTCTTGCTCTTAGACACACCTGTAGAATTCAAATTAAGTAGCAAAGAAAGGTACCCAATTAATGTTGGGTCCATAGGGGTTAGCTACTTTCTTCTTCTTTTGCACCCAAATACACTCTCCATTAGGCACATAATACTTTCTAACATAGCATTTAAAAGATGTATGTCCTTTCTTCTTACAATAGTTACAAATTATAGGTTTTGATGAATTTCTAAAAGAAGTGTTATGATTGATTTTTGAATTACTGAAGTTTCTTTGATTCTTCTGTTTTGGAGGTACAAAATTGGTTTTGCCAAAGGACTTTGAACCCTTTTTTTATCCCAAGCCATAAGTATGTCTAGCATATTTCTGCACACTTATCATTTCTGCTAAGTTGCATTTACCTTTGAAAAACCTTTTCAAAAGATCAATCAAATCATTGTTTTTAGAAAGTAACAACATATATTTTTCTCCTTGAATCCTTTTGTAATTATCAAACTCCTTTTGTAACATATTGTATTTGTCAAGCTTAGAAGAAGATGTACATGTGCATCCATTAGCTTTGTAACTTGAAAGAAGTTTTTCAGTTTCTTCTTTCATTTTACAAATTCATTTTGCATTTCTGTAATTTTGGTGATATGCCACCTTAAATCTCCTTTAAGCTTGTTATTAGCTTTGGCTAACTTTTGAGCTTCATTATGCATTTCATGGAAAGCATCAACTATATTATCGTATTCAGAATTTACCTCGGATTCAGCACTTGAGTAGTTTTCATCATCACTTATTATGGATGTGAGACAAACATTAGCTTCCTCCTCATCTTCACTAGCTGATCAAGAAGTAGTTGATTCATTGTCTTCCCAAGCAATGTATGCCTTCTTTGTCTTTCCTTCCCTTTTTATTTTTGTAACACCCCGTAGGCCTCCGATGTGTTATCATTAATAATATCAGTTTAGCGCTTAAAACATAATTTCAAACCTCAGCGGAAGCACATAATCATTTTTCTTGATTCATTATGTATGGAATAAACATAATTATAAACAGCACACACAAGACATATATATATCACACCCCTGCTGATCCAGTTTCTCATATCACACATCACAAAGACAGCTAACTAAAACATGTAGGCAGATTAACAAATATACAACATTAATACTCAGTGGAAAGTCTCATGTCATAATCTCAAATAGTTCTGTACATAGTCATATACATCAGTGTCTTCACCACACCGTGGTGATACAAAAGGATAACCGCCCTCCTCGAGGGTATACAGAACTATACAACCCTTCTTAAGGGTACATAACAAACTCAAAATAAAACAGAGCCTTCAAGCTCTCCCTGTTGCTCCTCAGATAAGCATCCTAGTCTCTGCCGGGCCTCCTGCCCTGAGACTGATCTTCTCTTCCAGAAGGGTCACCTGAAATCATAGAAGCCCTACACGGGATTAGATAACATATCTCAGTAAGCTCAGGGTCCTTGGGAAACCATTCCCACCCTGGCTCACAGATTCAACACACACACATCAGTCAAACATATCAAGTATGGCCCACTGGCCTGGCCCTCTGGCCCTCATCATAACATGATCATACAGATGGCAGAGCTCCTCAATGCCTGGCGGAGCTCCTCAACGCCCTGACGGAGCTCCTCAACGTCAATATTACATCAATATATATGGCAGAGCTCCTCAATGCCTGGCGGAGCTCCTCAACGCCTGAATACATGGCAGAGCTCCTCAATGCCTGTATTCATCTATTGGCCAACAGATATATCTCAATCACAGCATACATTCATCCAATACAGATGAACACCATATCAATATAAGCAATGCACCAGCCAATGCATGCATCATGAATCATGACCAACACTCCCCAGGAGTGTGGTGTGCAACCAAAATGGGAATTCATCCCCAGGGACACTGAACTTACCTGACAAAGGATCACTCTGCAGTTCCTTCCCTGGTCTGTGGCTCCCGCCACCAATAATTTTGCAATCAAGGCCTAATCAAGGCACATGCAATTTCATATCAAAATTAAGCCAACAGGCATTCCAACACATAACATATCATATCAGAATTCCCCTATCCTAAGATTCCATCAAGCTCAGCCAACACCAGGCTATTCATAGACCTCTTCAAGGTCCACTAAGGCTGCATACTAACCATCTGAGTCAATCCAGACTCAAAGCAACACATGTCTAAGCCCAAATCATATCAGCCTTATAACTCAATATATATGACTGGAATGGTTTAAGCCTCAACCAAGGCACCATTCCACTAGCCTTGCAGACTCAAGACAAGCATAATCAAGGCTCTGGCATGGCTTCACAACCATAAGTGACTTATCACACAAGTCACATACACAAGCCACAGAGCCAAGATTCAAAATTATCAAATTCAAAAATTGAAAGCTAATCCTTCATCACTACCATGCCTTGAGCAAGTTTCTCTACAGAACCCTGGGCTAATTCTAGCCCCAGCTCAGTGTGGGTCACAATATTCAGAAAACCCCAAAATCCAAAAACAACCGGAGAAACTTGAGTTTCTTACCTCAGTGGCGACCAGAAAGGCTGGAGGACAGCTTTCCTTAGCTCTGTCGTCCGTTCTGTGCCTTGGGTCCTTGCCAACACTCAAGTCTCAGAGGTTTTCCTTGAGAAACCAATTCTCACTCACAAGGGCTTTTTCAAGAGAGCAATTGAAGGATTATAGCTTTCAAAGGTTTCTCTCAAGTTTAATGGTCATAGGGAGGTGTTTAGATCAAGCAAAGAGGTTCTAGGAAGCTTGGGGAGGTCAACAATGGAGGTTAGGGGCTGAGGGAAGAAGAAAACTATTTTCTCCCTCAGCTTTTCGCATTTTTGGCCCTTTATACTAGGCCTGCCCGAGGTTTGGCGCGATCCGTGCCACAATGTCGGTGATCTGGCGCTAACAGCATCAACTTCCCTAACCTGTGGCTCCATCCGCGCCACACTGGCACCATCCGCACCACACTGGCACCATCCGTGCCAACTCCCTCGACCAATTGGTGCTATCAGCGCTGCTCCTGGCGTTGACCGCGTGGAAAACCAGAGAAATTGGGTTTTCCAGGGCACTTCTGGCGCGACCCGCGCGGCCCTTGGCGCTACCCGCGCCGACCTCTCGACCAATCCACGCTTTCAGCGCCATAGCCACGCTAAAAACGTGAACTGGCCGAACCTCTGGCGCCACCAGCGCCGTCCTGGTGCCATCAGTGCCATAGCCAATGTGTCTGGCACTATCAGCGCCAACCCCAGCGCCAACCACGCCACGCCTAAAACCAGGTTTTCTCTTGAAGAAGCCTGGTACCAAAAATGAGGGTCCTTACAATTTTCCTCTCACCTTGTTGCTTCTTTAAGAATATAGGACATTCAGATTTGATGTGTCCAGACTTTCCACATTCAAAGCAAGTAAAGTTGGTAGAGGTTTTGTTGTTGTTGTCATTTTTCTTGTTGAACTTTTTGAACTTCTTGTTCTTATTCCTTCTCATGAATTTACTGAACTTTTTGACAATTAGATTCGTGTTGTCATCTTCATCTTCTTCACTTGAATCTTCTTCTATTTCATTCAAAGCAATGCTTTTTTTTTTCTTTTCTGCATCTTCAACATTGGTTAGTTGTGACATTTCAAGTTCATATTCAAGTAGCTTACCAAATAGTGCAGCCATGGACATTTTTGATAAATCTTTGGATTCCTTGATTGCTGTGACTTTTGGTTGCCAAGGTCTTGTTAGACATTTCAGTATTTTGATATTCAATTCTTAATAATCAAATGTCTTTCTAAGACCAAGAAGATGGTTGAAAATATGTGTGAATCTTGTTTGCAGCTGAGAAATGTTTTTAGCATTGCTCATCTTGAACATCTCGTATTCACGAATCAAGGCATGCTTCCTTGATCTCCTTACTTCATCTATTCCTTCATGAGTTACCTCCAACATTTCCCACATTTCTTTTGCACTCCTGCATCTCACAGTTCCAAAAAATTCATCAAAAGGCAAAGCATATGTAATCATGTTTTTAGCTTTAAAATCATATTAGACAACTCTTTTTTCTGCATTTGACATCTCATCCCATTCTTTAGGGATCAATTTGTTATCAACTGTTTTCATTGGAACTAAAGGACCTTTCTCAATGGTATTCCAAGCTCCGGGATCATTGGATTGAATAAAGATTTGCATTTTGTTTTTCCAAAAGCTAAAATGCTCGCCCTCAAACATCGGTGGACGATTGAGAGAAGCTTCCTCTCTAAAAGTTTTTTGATTTGTGTTCATTTTCTTTGAAAAGAACGTGATCTTGAATAACTTTCAAGAACCGGCTCTTGATACCAATTGAAAATACAATGAACATTAATATAACAAACCAAGAGGGGGGTGGGGTGAATTGATTTATATCAATGATTTAAAATTTTATTCAAAACAATTTGCGGAATTTGTTAGACGGATCGTATCACTCAAAAACCTTTTAAAATCAGAATCTTTCTTTCAACCAAATCACCCTTGGAATTCAAGTAATGCCTGAGAATAAATTTTGTTAATAATTTCTTGATCACCCAAATCCAAACAATGAGAAATAAACAGAATTAGAACAAAGAACACACCAATTTATACTGGTTCACCTCACAACCTTGGAGGCTACATCCAGTTGCTTCCAACCAATACTAGGTTAGAGTAATTACTATATCAAAGAATATTTTACAAGCATTTTATGTAACATCCTTCCAATTACTATATTATGCCTAGGTCATAATACGTAACTAACGTAAAATTTTTAACCAAAATCGATTGAGAAAAACTTATCTCAATATTAGAAAATTACGCTTATATTGAGCCTGTAGAGACTTTTTGGTCTCTTTAATAAATTACAACTTAGTAATAACTTGTAAATAATATTCCCTACAATAATAGTAATGTCCATATATTACAAAGCATATAACAAAATACTACAAGTCTGCAACATTAAAAGAAATCTTCCAACTTGTCCTCACTTTGTAGCTCCTCCTTTCGATTTACCTGTCTGGAATGACACGGGAACATACTAAAACAACGAGAATTCCAAGGAATTCCCAGTAGGTGAAAATTTGCTTATCATATAGTGTCATCATAATCATTCCATCTACTTTGGTTTATTAAGAAAACATGTGAACAATTATAGTTGATTTTTAATTTCATAAACATATAACCCGAAGTAGATTCATTTTATTCACAAACACTTAAAAATAATCTCATACTTCATCATTAATGCAAGCATTATTTTCAATCATATCAATGCATAGCTTACCTTTATTATTTTACTCTTTAATACCCTAAACTAGACAATGAGCTCATTACTAGACTTAGGTTGCTCCCGTAGGGTCGTGCTCAGCTTAACTGTATCACCCTTGGGTCAATATGTCTTTCCTGCAGGGTCGTTCTCGGCTTAACCGTATCACCCGTTGGGTACCATCAGGGTCATGCTCAACTTAACTGTATCACCCTTTAGGTATTATCTTTCTTTAGTCTTTCCCTCAAGGTCGTGCTCGGCTTAACCGTATCACCCTTCAGGTCTTATCTTTTTATCTTTCTTAATGCACATGACATGCTCAATGACATGCAAAATCTACATAACTCATGTCATACAATTATGCCACAAAACATCAAGATTTCATCATCACAAAAGAAAATCATAACAAAGAACATCATAACAACAAGATTTCTTACTACATATGATTCATTTCTTCCAATAATCTATACTCATCTAACAGTCATTAAATTCCCATATTTTAGTATGTTAAACTAGACTTCCTAAGATTTCTAAAAAGGTATCACATTCCTCAATTGGAGTTATAAAACTCTAGATATAATGTTTTATAAATAGAACTTCAAATCTGCCAGCAGTCTCAAAATTTCACACTAACATCTCCTAGTGTTTTGACGATTTCAAGCAGTAAACAATCTAGTTTTAGCTGAAATTTTTATATGTTATAGTTGACATTTAGATCTTTAATTCCATATATCATACACCTAATTTGAATAAGGAAAAAAAGAGAAATAAATTTATCAAAACGGATGGCAGAAGCTGTTTGGGTGTTGATAGTTTCGAACAACTTGAGCTAAAATAATTTCTGGGCATGGATTCACTACTTAATTTGGTCCCATATTTTATAACAACATAGAGGAAATCCTAAGCTTTAAAATTAGTGGTCAAACATCTCGTTTGGTTAAGTATAGAGGGAGATATGAAAATTTGAAAACAGTCCAAAATTCATCTTACAACCATACAAATAATCTCAAGAATCAAATGATAAATAAACCTAACTTTCACCTACCTCAAACAAGTTTGCTTCCAATTCCAAGTATTTGGCTGCACCTCAAGTTATTTAAAGAATGAAAGGCTTGTCTAGTGTTTGATGCTTTGGAAATGTAAAGAAGGCAATAGAAGTGAAGGACTATGGTTTCTATATCAAGAAGGAAGTGAGAAAGCAAAGTGAAGAGAGAAAATGCAATTGGCCGTAAGTTTGAGGGGAATAGCATGGCTTGTGCAGAATTTTAATTCAAGGGGGTATTTATAGAAAACATTTTTAGTTAGGAAGTAAAGAAATTAGTTAGGATGTAACTTAGTTAGTCCTTGGTTTGGTTCTAAAGTAACTAAGTAATCATGACCTAAAGATATTTTAATTTTATGCATTAAATGCATGCTTACTAAGCAAGAAGAAAGATACCTTCATTAAATGGCTATGTGCACGTGGAATGGAGTTTTTAAGAAGCCAAATATGATTTTTCCTAAGCTTGGTTGCAAAATTATCTTTTATACAAAGTTCTAGAGCTTACACGTTAACCTACACATGGTTTCACTTCCATATAGCTTCAAATCTCACATATATGCTTGCTTGGTCTTATGTTTTTGTTTCTTTTAATTTATATCCAGTGTACTTCATGTGTCTTCCAATTCATATACTATACATTTAAAATCTTAAGCCTTTTCCCAAAATCCTACACAGCTAGGATTGATTTCTTTTCTTAAATTAACTAATCCTAACTAAGTATATTCTAAGAACTTCTAAACTTGTCACTTTAATCCATTAGCTTCTATCATATCCTTCTTGTATCATACTACCATCACATGTGTTTCTCATGTGATAATTTTTCTCATCATATTATCACATGGTCTGAAACTATAGCTCAAGATAGCTTTAGATATTCATGAAATTTTCTTTCATTTTTACTGTAATGTTTATTTACTTGTATTTATTATATTAGGTAGTAAAATTTAGAGACTTATCTTCTGACTTACCTAATCATAAATTTTCGGCCAGTCTAGGTATTCCTAGTTTTCTTATGATATTTATCTGTTACTAAGGGTAATTCGGTAATTTGTCATCCCAGGGTATTTCTGTAATTTCTTCAGGTCTCTAGAAAATATTTAAGGGTATTTTGGTAGTTTGTTACTCACCTTAGGGGTATTATTGTAATTTCACTTCAAAATATTCAAGGGCATTTTGGTAATTTGTCACTTACTTCAGGGGCATTTTTGTAATTTCCACTTTGACGGTAATATGGTAATTCTCATATCAAGGAAAAGGGTAATATGGTCATTCTCCTTTAAGCATTTTTGAAATTTCTCTTTTTATCTCTAACTAACATATTTAAATTTTTGGGATGTTACAATTTACAAGTGACCTCTTTATCAATACTAGACAAAGATACAAATTCTAAATGAAAAACAAAGGAACACTTCAAAACAACCAAGAGGGGGGATGAATTGGTTGAACCTTGTCCAATTAAAATTTTAAAATCAGAGTTACCACAAGATCTTTATCACTTTTGAAAATTGTTTCAACACCAAGAATCAATATTCAATCAAATTCCCTTTCACAAAGAATAGAAAACAGAGTATAGAATTCTGAGCAATGATATTGATTCACAAACTAAGTAATTAAGAGAAAGAGATTTGCCACAGATTTTATACTGGTTCACCTCAAACACTATGAGGCTACATCCAGTTCTTCTACTCAACACTAGAGTAGAGTTCCACTATTGCAAAAATATCCTAACAAGGAATTATACAAGTCTCTCTTTATCAACCCTAGATAAAGTTCAGAAGTCTAAAACCCTATTAGACTCTTAGAGACCAAAACCCTTTGCCAAGAACACTACTCAGCAAAAACTAGAGAAACACTATCTCTACACTTGCAAGAAACTCATTTACAATAGACAAATCTTTACAAACAATTCAAAGAACAGTTTACACCTTCAAA
>PYAF01005048.1:50918-67365 GCA_007407185.1 Glycine tomentella | reverse complement strand
CAGAAGAAAATGCCATTTCTAAGCCACTTCCCACGCTACTCGCGCCGCACTTCACGCTACCCACTTGGGATGGCAGACAGAAAATGCCATTTCTAGGCCACTTCCCACGCTACTCACTTGGACTCCCACGCTACCCACTTGGGAGGCCAGACAGCATTGGTATATTTATACACATGGCGCGGGTCGCGCCGCACTCCACTTGGGTCGCGCCGGAGGCCAGAATAGCCTATTTCCACTATTTCTCAAGCATTTAAGCCTCATTTTAAGGGATTCCAAGGCCTATTTATATTTCCTCCATTATAAGTTTAATCCTAAGCTTAACGCATGCTTCCTCATGTTTAAAACTTCCAGATATTACATAGCTCCTCAGTGTCAAACACTTTTCCAAGACCCAAAAGATGATATACAATATGTGTAAATCTGGTCTGCAGCTGTGAAATGCTCTCATTGGAGTTCATCTTGAACATTTCGTACTCATGGATCAAAGCATGCTTCCTTGACCTTCGAACTTCCTCTGTTCCTTCTTGAGTAATTTCAAGCATCTCCCACATCTCTTTTGCACTGTTGCATCTCCCAGTCCTGAAAAATTCATCATAGGAAAGTGCAGAGGTGATCATATTTTTAGCTTTAAAATCATACTCGGCATTTCTTTGTTCAGCCTCAGTCATCTCATCCCATTCTTTGGGAATAAACTCATTTGCCATAGTTTTCTTTGGAATAAAGGGACCTTTCACAATAGCATTCCATGCACCTGGGTCATTTGATTCAATAAAGATTTTCATTCTATTTTTCCAAAAACTGAAATGTTCCCCTTCAAACATTGGAGGTCTGTTTAAAGAGGCACCCTCCTTAAAGGTTATTTGTGAAGTATTCATGATTCCTTTTTGAAAGAAAAAGTGATCTTGAGTAATTTACAAGAACCAACTCTTGATGCCAATTGAAAAACAAAGGAACACTTCAAAACAACCAAGAGGGGGGGTAAATTGGTTGAACCTTGTCTAATTAAAATTTTAAAATCAGAGTTACCACAGGATCTTTATCACTTTCGAAAATTGTTTCAACACCAAGAATCAATATTCAATCAAATTCCCTTTCACAAAGAATAGAAAACAGAGTATAGAATTCTGAGCAATGATATTGATTCACAAACTAAGTAATTAAGAGATGATGAGATTAAGAGAAAGATTTGCCACAGATTTTATACTGGTTTACCTCAAACACTATGAGGCTACATCCAGTTCTTCTACTCAACGCTAGAGTAGAGTTCCACTATTGCAAAAATATCCTTACAAGCAATTATACAAGTCTCTCTTTATCAACCCTAGATAAAGTTCAGAAGTCTAAAACCCTATTAGACTCTTAGAGACCAAAACCCTTTGCCAAGAACACTACTCAGCAGAAACTAGAGAAACACCATCTCTACACTTGCAAGAAACTCATTTACAATAGACAAATCTTTACAAACAATTCAAAGAACAGTTTACACCTTCAAAGAACAACGAAAGATATCACCTGATAATCCAAAAATGAATGAACAATGAATGATATTCAGGTTGAATAGCAGATTACTAACTCAATGCATTCCTTTCCTAAATCTTTGAATGAACAATGAAGCTTTTTCTTCTTGATTCACCAACCCATGTGAATTTGTAAAGCTTCTAAGTGTTTAGAATCTCAGAATTATCACTAATAAAGGCTCATAGCATTTTTGACTGCTTACAATTCGTAAATCTCAAAATATTTAAAAGTTACAAACCTCAGCCTAAGAGGTTCTATTTATAACAACTTTTTAACTGAAAATAATCGATTAATCACGCTCCAGTAATCGATTGTTTCGCATATGTAATCGATTAAAACAAGATAGAAATCAATTAAAGTGTTTATAAAATGTCCTAAGTTTCAAGAACAAACCATTTAATCGATTATTCCGATACGTAATCGATTAAGACAGAGACACATGGTTTTCCAAGATAAAGTATGTAATCGATTAAAGAAATAATGTAATCGATTAAAATGATCTAGAAGCTTTCTGGGTTTTGACTAAGAACAATATAATCGATTATTCCATGAAGTAATCGATTAAGACAGTCAGCATGTCTTTTTCTAAGATGCACGTTCAGGCATGTAATTGATTAGCCATATATTGTAATCGATTAAGACAGAGAGTTCCATCATTTCATAAAAAGCCTGAGTAATCGACTAAACAGATATGTAATCGATTACAATGATCATGTTTTGTTTTCTAAAGGACACGAAGAACAAAAAAATCGATGCTCCTAATCATGTAATTGATTATTTATTAGCAACTTAATTTTTCCAAAAACTTTTACTTTCAAGGTGCCTTTCTTTTACTTAATCAATTAATTCAATGACCTTTAAATGAATGATTGATGCATGATATGCATACTTGGATTATCAGATCATATACTCCCTTTTACAATTTATCAAATTGATTCTTCAAGCTTTCCTTTGAGCATTTCCTTTGTGCATGTTTGAAAGTCCAAAATCTTGAAGCTTGATCCTCATTCCTTGATACTTGGCTTCACTTGAATCAACACTAAAACCCTATTGGAATATAAATCACCAAGATACTGAGAATCCTACTCAGAATCTCAACCTCTAGAGAACCCTACTCTAGCATGCTTGAAAAGAAACACAATGATATATCTCAATACAACAGAAATTGTTAGAACATCTAAAAAGATAGGTTCAAGATAAACACAACCTGAGATCTTTCATTTATGAATGAATGAATGAAATGAAATGATGTTACCACACTCTCTAGGTTGTAAGAAATAATATCTCAGAATCACAATCTTGAAAACTTTATTTTTCTAAAACATCATTTCCAAAGAACTCAGAAATCTTGATCACACAAGATGATGTTTGAACTCAAAGTAAAACAGCAATTTGGGCACTTATGAAAGCTTATAAATTTTTGGGTAAGTCACTCTCTGTCGTAATTAAATCGCTCAAAGTCTATTTATAAGAAAAAGACTCACCAAGCTTTATATAAAACATAATTAACTGTCAGTAATCGATTAATCCACTGGTGTAATCGATTAAATTGCCATATCTAATCGATTAAACTAACTTAATAATCGATTAAATTGTTCATCAGCTTTCTGGAAATGGTTTCATGAACAAAACAATCGATTAAACCGTACTGTAATCGATTAAAGCAACAAGCCATGAAAGTTCAAGACACTTATGTAATCGATTACAATGATCATGTTTTGTTTTCTAAAGGACACGAAGAACAAAAAAATCGATGCTCCTAATCATGTAATTGATTATTTATTAGCAACTTAATTTTTCCAAAAACTTTTACTTTCAAGGTGCCTTTCTTTTACTTAATCAATTAATTCAATGACCTTTAAATGAATGATTGATGCATGATATGCATACTTGGATTATCAGATCATATACTCCCTTTTACAATTTATCAAATTGATTCTTCAAGCTTTCCTTTGAGCATTTCCTTTGTGCATGTTTGAAAGTCCAAAATCTTGAAGCTTGATCCTCATTCCTTGATACTTGGCTTCACTTGAATCAACACTAAAACCCTATTGGAATATAAATCACCAAGATACTGAGAATCCTACTCAGAATCTCAACCTCTAGAGAACCCTACTCTAGCATGCTTGAAAAGAAACACAATGATATATCTCAATACAACAGAAATTGTTAGAACATCTAAAAAGATAGGTTCAAGATAAACACAACCTGAGATCTTTCATTTATGAATGAATGAATGAAATGAAATGATGTTACCACACTCTCTAGGTTGTAAGAAATAATATCTCAGAATCACAATCTTGAAAACTTTATTTTTCTAAAACATCATTTCCAAAGAACTCAGAAATCTTGATCACACAAGATGATGTTTGAACTCAAAGTAAAACAGCAATTTGGGCACTTATGAAAGCTTATAAATTTTTGGGTAAGTCACTCTCTGTCGTAATTAAATCGCTCAAAGTCTATTTATAAGAAAAAGACTCACCAAGCTTTATATAAAACATAATTAACTGTCAGTAATCGATTAATCCACTGGTGTAATCGATTAAATTGCCATATCTAATCGATTAAACTAACTTAATAATCGATTAAATTGTTCATCAGCTTTCTGGAAATGGTTTCATGAACAAAACAATCGATTAAACCGTACTGTAATCGATTAAAGCAACAAGCCATGAAAGTTCAAGACACTTATGTAATCGATTACAAATCATAGTAATCGATTAAAACAGACGACATGATTTCCAGAAATAGACTATGTAATCAATTACAAGAAACGGTAATCGATTAAGTCAGCAATGCATGATTTTCTTTTAACACTATGTAATCGATTAAAACGAGCATGTAATCGATTAAACTGTTCTTCAAGGCTTTTCCAGAAAAGTTTGAATGTCTTTAATCAATTAAACTACTTGCGTAATCGATTAAAGCAGTAAGTCTTGCTTTTTTTTTTTAAACAACTAAGCCATGAGAACTTAACATTTTGTAAATCCATTTGATTTCTTTGAGATTTAAAACCATAAATGCATGATCATGAGAATGAACATGCTAATGAAATATCACAAGGCATTTAACTTGAACCGCTTAGACAAATTACAAATGCCTTCAAGTGATTTGGCATGTAAAAAGCTAAAACAAAATCCAGTCTTCAACCTTGGTTCAATCTCCTTGCAGCTTCCTTTAAATTCAATAGATGCACTTGTATGTGATTTTTAGCACCTATGTAAACTTGTAATAACTCCATTTTGGAACCTTCATTCCTAGCTTAGGTGGCGTGGAAGTGGCTGGAGTTTAGTGGCCAAGTGCAAAGAAATCAGTCATGTGATGCAACGCCAAAAATGTGACTCAATTTGAATTTCAAACCCATGTGCTTTTGAAATTCAAATTGTGCCACATAAGCAAAGCATGGAACATGTGACTTCACTTGAAGCACATGCTCCATGTGTATGACTATGCTGTGAATCATGACGAGCAATGCCAAAGGTGTGACTCAATTTGAATTTCAAAACCATGTGCTTTTGAAATTCAAATTGTGCCACATAAGCAAGGCATGGAACATGTGACTTCACATGAAGTATATGCTCCACAAGGATGACTAAGCCATGAGTCATAAGGTGCAGTACAAGCCCATGGGTGACGTGAATCTAGGAGGGCATAGCTTGCACCTCAAGCTTTATTTCATTTGCCATTTCATTCCACATGCATTTAGCTTACATTTTAGCTTAGGTAGCTTGCAACCAAAGCTTGTTGCCATTTGCATTTCAATTTGAGATGCATTTGAATTGCATCTAGGACCTTGGCTATATAAGGCCAGCTCAAAAATTTGTACACACTTTTGGAAAAATTAATAAGAAAATCTAAATTTCTTGTGAGAGTGTTCTCTCTTTGTTCTTGTGCAAGAACTCCTTAGATCTTATCAATGGCTTCTCAAAGCTATTGTGGTGATTGTTGCTAGATTCATTGGAGAGCTTCTCCATGGCGTCATCCACCTCATTCCTGGTCTCATCATACATTGCTTAATTCATGCCACTCTTGCTCCAAATCTTGAGTAAGTAAGAGTTTGAGTTCTTGAAGATTGAGTTTCATTGCAAGGTAGATTGGGGAAGCCAATGTCTAAGGAGTTTAGGCATTGATGGAGGTCCATTACAAGTTCAAGGCCAAGGAGGACAATTTAAAGAGCTTCCTTTGGTTAGCCTTAGAGGACCCATGACAACAGCTATAACTCAAGCCCTTCAAAGTTAATTTGCACCTCTTAGACAAGCATGAAGAAGCATACCAACTCAAGAAGAACAAGGGCTGGATTTTGTACTCTCAAGTTGAATTTAATTCCAGCACTTACAATGGCAATTATAATAAATAGGCCTTTAGTGGTAATAAATAGGCCTATTGTAGCAATTGTTTAATAAGTGTAGGTTCACTTATATGTAATTTTTAGCACCTATGTAAGCTTGTAAAACTATAGTGGCACGTGACTGACTTAGCCTTGAGTCATCACATCAATAGCTTGCACCTGAATCTTCATTAACTTGCACCTCAAGCTTCATTAGCTTGCACCACAAGCTTCATTAACTTGCACCTCAAGCTTCATTTCATTTGCCATTTCATTCCACTAGCATTTAGCTTACATTTTCAGCTTTGTTAGCTTACAAGACAAGCTTTAGGACCTTGGCTATATAAAGCTAGCTCCAACGAAATGTACACAACTTTCTGGAAAATTAATAGAAATATGAAATTTCTTGTGAGAGTTTCTTTCTTGTTCTTGTGCAAGAACTTCTTGGCTCTTATCAATGGCTTCTCAAGGCTATTGTGGCAATTCTTCTTGAAATCATTTGAGAGCTTCTCCATGGTGTCATCCATCTTCATTCCTTCTCAAGGCTATTGCTTGATTCTTTGGATTCATTCACGGCAATTCTCGCTCCAATTTTTGAGTAAGAGTTTGAGTTCTTGAAGATTGAGTTTCACTGCAAGGTAGATTGGAGAAATCAATATCAAATGAGGTTAGACATACATCAGACATACATCATGTGGTATCTAGAGCCTAATCCTTTTGACATTCTTCTTCAATTTTAATTTCTAGATCTACTCCAAAGGTAAAACCAAAAATCCCTAAATCTTATATCTACTTCCAATTTTCTTAAATTTCTTTAAATTCTTGATGGATTGAGTCTTGTCTTGTGTTTCTACACCTTTCCTAGTGATTAATTGCCAGTTTTAGAAATTTCTTGTTCATCTCACATTCTTCCTTGTTCTTGATAATTTCCTAGTTTTGATTCTTGTCAACTTGTGTTAGTAGTTGTTTGTGTTGTATAACCTTTTGTTTTGATTCTAATCTCATGTATAAATCTGAATTGAGTTGTTAGAAACAAATTTTATAGTTGTTATACATTGTTTTTCATGATTCATCACATTTCTTTAAGTATTTTTAAACTTGTACAAAGGCAAAACAAAAGCCTATAAAAATGTTGTGAAAGAAACAAGAAAAAGCAAAAGAAAAACAATTAGGTGCAGCCAAAGAAAATATTGAATTGGTGGCTGAAAAATAGAATAAAAATAGAAGTTTAGAAGCAAAGAAATGTTACAAAAGTTACAAGTTCAAATTTCCTTTGAACCACAAAATTGAGTGAACTTGTATGACATGCAAACTTGGTGAAATTTGGCTTCTAACACTTGAATTGGCTTAAGTATATCTCTGTGCAGTTTTGGTCCAACAACTATCCTTGAGTTGTCTCATTGAATTTCAATTTGAGTTTGTGCTATCCTTAAATTTTTAGCTTTTGTTGCTCGTCTTTTAAAAATTCCAAGGCTTTGTCTTCGAGTTTTCTTATTCTTGGATTCTTGAGTCTAGCTTAGAATTGTTTCCTATTGCACTTTAGTAAAGAACCTTGCTTGGATTGGGAGTTGTTGCTTAAGAGCTATAGAGGAATAAGAGCAGGAAAAGGCAAGAGAGAACTTTAGAGAAAAAGCCTAGATAAAGTGTGCAAACAAGAGTGTGAGTGGCAAACACTTAGAGAGTGGTGAGAATTTTCCTATATACTTGTGTTTTTGCTAACCATTTCTTTTGAAGGATGAGCAGATCTCTTGAAGAAGGAACTAGAACTCTTCTTAATGAGACAAATTTGCCAAAATATTTTTGGGCTGATGCTGTAAGTACAGTATGCTACACTTTGAATAGATTACTTATAAGGCCTATTTTAAAGAAAACTCCTTATGAGCTATACAAAGGTAGAAAACCCAACATTTCTCATTTAAGAGCGTTTGGCTGCAAGTGTTTTGTATTACACAATGGGAAAGAATCACTTTGGAAAATTTGATGCTAAAGTTGATGAAGCAATTTTCCTTGAATATTCATTACATAGTAAAGCTTATAGAGTTTTCAACAAAAGAATAATGTGCATGGAAGAATTTGTACATGTGATTTGTGATGAGTCTAATCCCTCTAAAGAGGAAAAGAAGTGTGATGTAGATGCGGGTCCAATGGAAGAATTTATTCAGCTTAATGATTCATTAATTAAAGAAAAAGAAGAACCAAGTGCTGAAATAAAACCATCAACTCCTGTTCAAGAGCCTAAATATTGGAGAACAACAAGAGATCTCTCACTTGACAACATCATAGGTGAAGTTTCAAAGGGAGTATCTAAGAAATCTATGTTGTAATATGGCTTTTGTTTCTTAAATTGAACCTAAGAATCTTGATCAAGCCTTACATGATGAACATTGATGCATGCCATGCATGATGAGTTAAATTAGTTTAAGAGAAATGAAGTTTAGGAACTTGTTCCTAGACCATCCTCTCTCAAACCTATTGGTACAAAATGAGTTTTTAGAAATAAACTTGATGAAAGTGGAATCATATTCAGAAATAAAGCTAGATTGTTTGCTAAAGGTTACAACCAAGAAGAAGGCATAGACTATGAGGAAACTTATGCTCCAGTTGCAAGATTGGAAGCCATTAGGTTATTGCTTGCTTATACATGTTTAATGGATTTTAAACTCTTTCAAATGGATGTTAAAAGTGCCTTTTTAAATGGATACATTGAGGAGGATATATATTTTGAACAACCTCTTGGTTTTACTGATTTTAAACATCCAAACTATGTTTTTAAACTTAAAAAGGCCCTTTATGGTTTAAAACAAGCTCCTAGATCTTGGTATGAAAGACTAAGCAAGTTTCTGTTTGAACAATTTTTCACAAGGGGCCATGTTGACAAAACCTTGTTCATCAAAAGGCATAAGAATGATATTTTATTGGTTCAAGTTTATGTTGATGCTATAATCTTTGGTTCAACTAACCATGTGCTTCGCAAGGAATTCTCTGCAGCTAAGCAAAAGGAATTTGAAATGTCAATGATGGGAGAATTAACATTCTTTCTTGGACTTCAAGTGAAGCAAATGAAGAATGGAACATTTCTTAATCAATCAAAATATTGCCTTGAAGTGATCAAAAAGTTTGAAATGGAGAAAAGTAAAGATGTTGCAACTCTTATGACAACTTCAAGCTATCTTGATTTAGATGAAAGTAGAAAGAAGGTTGATGAGTCAAAATTCAGAGGAATGATTGGATTATTGTTATATTTGATAGCTAGTAGACCAAATATAACGCTTAGTGTTCGCTTGTGTGCAAGATATCAAGCAAATCCCAAAGAGTCTCACCTAACAGCAATCAAAAGGATCCTCAAATATCTCAAGGCTACACCTAAAGTTGGTCTTTGGTATCCCAAAGGTGCTTCAATCAATATTATTGGTTATTCTGATTCTGACTTTGCAGGATGCAAGTTAGATAGAAAAAGCACTAGTGGCACTTGTCATCTTCTTGGAAGTTCATTGATCTCATGGCATTGCAAGAAACAATCTTGTGTTGCTTTGTCAACTGCTAAAGCTGAATACATCTTAACTGGAAGTTGTTGTGCACAAAGCCTATGGTTGAAGCGACAATTGCAAGATTTTGGAGTTGAACTAAAAAAATACCTTTGCTATGTGACAACACAAGTGCTATTAACATCTCAAAGAATCCAATAATGCACTCAAGGACCAAGCACATTGAGATAAGGCATCATTTTCTCAAAGATCATGTTCAAAGAGGTAATATCAAAATTGATTTCATTGCTACTAATAATCAATTGGCTGATATCTTTACAAAACAATTGGCTAAAGATAGATTCTATGCTCTTAGAAACATGTTAGGAATCTTGGATGAATCTAATCTTTCTTAGCTTGAATGCTTTGATACCATGTTGTATGCCTTTTAAAGTGAAATACTTTGAATATTGAATCCTTCATCACAAAAACTTGGAAATTTCATGTCATGCTGCATAAGTTTTGCTATTTCTGAAAAAAAAATTGTTATAATCGATTAAGTGTCGGATTAATCGATTAAAATCATTAAAATCCTCATTCAGAATGAAATTTGAGCTTATGTAATCAATTAAGCTACCATTATAATCGATTATTTGTCATTTTTGAAAAATTGGCTCTTCTGTGATAATTGATTACTCATCGAATTAATCGATTACAATGACCAAAATTTGTTTTTCAATGTAAATGTTCACTGGAATAATCGATTACAATGAATGGTAATCGATTAAAATGCTGAAAATCAAATTTTTCAAAATTCAATAACTTCTGGAATAATCGGTTACATGTCGGGTTAATTGATTACACAAGCTAAATTGTGTTGTTGAAATTCAAATCTCTCTGTGATAATCGATTAAATTATGAAATAATCGATTACATATTGTCTTCTACCTTTGAACGCTTATGAAATAATCGATTACATGACAGATTAATCGATTACTGTGTGTGTTGTTTGTGTTTCTGCATATGAAATAATCGATTACATAAGGATTATAATCGATTATTTGTGGAGTTACTGCAAAATCTGACAGATTTTCTTGGAAGTTGAAACTGCTCAACTTCCACCTAATTCAAATTTAAATTCTCTACAATGATTTAATTCGTTCCAACAACTATTTTATTCAAATTTCAAAATCTTGGAGCCTAAAATCTTCTATAAATTGAACCTTTGCTCCATGGAAAAATCACACCTATCTCTATCCTCTTTCTCTAAACCTCTATTTTTCTGTGCTTAGAATCCCTATTTAGAATGTCTACTTCTAAGAGAGCCAGAACCCCTAAGAGAAAGGTTGGAGAATCTTCAAACCCTCCTTCTCCAAATAGGCTAAACCTTTGGTTCACAAATGAGAGGGATCGTATGACCTATCTCCAGTTTAATGCAAACAAATAATTGTTCTCCTAAATACCTAGAGATTGATTGGTTCATTAGGGAAGGCTTTCAATTCCCTGCCTTCTTAGAAACCCAGGGTCGTAGGAAATTTGTTGAGTGAAAGAGTACTTTTTACCCTGAATTGGTCAAGGTGTTCTACACCTGTGCCAAGGGATCCATGGATGGGATACTGAGGCCCCAAGTCAATGGAGTGCCCATGGAAATCACCCATGAGGTGTGGGAGTCAGTTGTTGGTATCTCATTTGAGGGAGAAAGAAAATTTGATGAAAATCCTGAGGGCTACAATATGGTTGACACATATAGAGAAATGCTTAGTGATCCCGACATGAGATTGAAAACTAGGCTAGGTACTGGACCTATGACCCATGAGGATAGGCTTTTGCACTATGTTATCACCTATATCCTCACACTTAGAGCCACAAACCATGCCCAAGCAACTGATGAAGACCTACAACTAGTGTATGGTCTGAAGAATTAAATTCAGATGAATTGGATTCTCATTCTTGAGGAGATAATGTTAAAATCCAAAAGGCTTGTCAACTACCCATTCCCTTATGTTGTGCTTGTGTCCAGATTCATAGACTACTTTCATATTGATGTGTCAAATGAAGTAGTGGACAACACTAACTCAAGCAATAGCCTCATCAAGGACAAGCATCTCAACAAACTTGGAATGGTGAAGACACCACAAGGATGGCAGATGGCTGGTCCACAACCAATGCCTAAACATCTTGCTGCTACTGGTGTTCAAGAAGATGTTGCTGAAGATGAAGAAGATGTTGCTCAACCTATCTACACTCAGTTCGAGTCACTCATGCTTCAGAAAATGAATGGCCTTATTACTATGCATCATGATTTTAGGGTTGAAACTAGTTCAGCTTTAGAAGGCATTAAGGCTAGGATAAATGATATTGAAGTAACTTTTATGTTCGATGAGTCTGAGTCATTTTAGATTTTGTATTTTTCTGTTTCTTATGTTTTTCTGTTTTCATGCTTTTATTTTCATTTTTTTAAGCTTTGTAATTGGTTCCCTCAATGATTAATATATCCATTTCTGTTTCTCCTTTTCATTATCCGTTGTGCTTTACATGTTTTTGACTTTGATAAGCCAAATAGGGGGAGAAATTGATTGATTTGGTCATGCTCTGCAGTATACTATGTTCTACCCTGTTTTTCTACACATTTTTTGCCCAAATCTTAAACTGAATGGATTGTAAAATTAAGGGGGAGCTAAGTGTTATAATCAATTAAGTAAGATACAAATGTAAATGAATGTTGGACCAAACAACAGATACTTTAACACTTGTTCTTGGTAAAGAGTTGAAATTGTTTGCAAGTTTGCAAAGCTCAAGTTTTTCAAAATTTGGTTCTCTCAATTAACTTCAAGTCCAACACTTAATCAATCAAGAATTTGGCATGTTTTCAAAGCCAAAAAGGGGGAGATTGTTGGATATAACGGGAGCATCATGAGAATGAAAGAATATGATTCAAGATTGGTTTTGAGCTCTCAACATGCTTGGATGCCTTGAAGTTGAATTGATTCAAGTGTAAGAGAAAGGTTTTAACCAATTCAGCCCCCTCTTGGTTATTGTGAAGTATTCCTTTTATTTTCAAGTTTTACATAAATGTTACATTTTCCTTTAGTTCACATGTCCAAGTCTATTATGTAATAATTTTGGATTAATCAAAGTAGAACTAACATGGTTTATGCTATCAGTATCTAAAGTAACATGAGTTAACAAATAAAGTTATTCTACCATTCATAGTTGAAAAAGACATACCGGCATTATCAAGTAAACTCATAGATATTAAATTCTTTTTAAGTAAAGGTACTGTTGAATACAGGGGGAGCTTCATGAAGTTTGGAAGTCTTTGATACAAGATTAGTTTTGAGCTTTTAACATGCTTGAAGACTTGGAATTTTATGAGAAAGGAAAGCTATCTGATTGATCCATGCATTCATTCATTCATTCATTGATTTAACTAAGTGTTTTTCATGAAATTCAAACAAAGCTTTTAACATTTAACTAAGGTTTTAATTTGAATCAAAGGTTTTTGGAAAAATGGTTTTTGTACTGCTTTAATCGATTACATTAAAGGTATAATCGATTATTTTGTTCTTAGTCATTTTGGAAAAGCTTTCAAGAACAATGTAATCGATTACCTATCAGAATAATTGATTATTTGACCTTTGTTTCCATATTAATTGCCTTGATGAACACTTTAATCGATTACCAACGGGTAGTAATTGATTACATTGCTATACATGATTTCAAGCAGTTCTGGAAGAATTGATTACCAAGGGATAGTAATCGATTACACATGCTTATATGAAAAAGTCATCTTCCTGTCTTAATCGATTACCAAATTTAGTAATCGATTACACAATATGTAAATGCACATAAGATTTGCCGCATTAATCTATTACCACATATCGTAATTGATTACATAGTTCATTATGTTTTATAAAGCTTCCTGATTTAATCGATTACCAAAGATCATAATCGATTACATAGTGTATTTTGATATTTTGAAGCTTCATGTCTTAATCGATTACTCGATTGTCCAGAAATTGTGTTGAACACTTTAATCGATTACTCGATTGATTTAATCGATTACATGAGTTAAATAATCGATTATATGGCACGTTTAATCGATTACTGACAGTTACAAAAGTTTGTTATGAATAGAACCATGGCTCAGCTTGTTTTGTAACTTGATCAATTTGTATTTTGAGCATACACAAGCTTTCTAAACATGTTCTAAGTGATTTTTCTGGGTTCTATGAGTTCTTGCTTGTACTAAAACATTCATGGGTTTTTGAGTGATTCTTTAAATTAAGAAGTCTCTTTCAAAGGTTAAGGAAGAAGATGTTCTGAGATTGTTTTTGTCTTTCAACCTGAATTGTTCATTCATATGCATGTCATTCACTGGATCATCAGGTTGTTTCTTTCTTTAACTCATTGATTGTAATTCTTTTACAAATTTGTGTTGTAATTGGATATTGTAATTAGATTCTTAAAGCTTGGGACTAAAGAAGGGTTCTCTAGCTTAAAGATCAGAGTAGTGTTCTCTAGATCTTTCTCCTTGGAAGTCTAATAGGGTTTTGGATTTCTGTTCTTTATCTAGGGTTGATAAAGGGGAGGTTCTTGTAAAAGCTTGTAAGAATATTTTATAATAGTGGAACTCTAATTCAGTGTGAATTAGAAGAAACTGGATGTAGCTTCATGATTTGAAGTGAACCAGTATAAATTGCTTGTGTTCTTATTTCTATATCTTTATTCTCAACTTATTCATTGTCTTTAATTCTTTGAATCATATTCATTGTTTAACAAGTTCTGTTTTGAGCCATTTGATTGAGTAAAAGGTTTCTTGGTTTTAAAAGTGATAAAGATCCTGAAACTCTGATTTGAATTTGATTTTAAAATACCAAGGTTCAACCAATTCACCCCCTCTTGGTTGTTTTGAAGTATTCATATTATTTTCAGGTACTACTTTAACATGTTTCAAAGTTAGTAACTTACGTGAAGAAAGCACTAAATTAGCAGTTCCAGCATGAGTCACCTCTGTCTCACCACCATTACAAATTTTTCACGGTGTCTTTCACTTCTATGACCTCAGTGAGTAAATTCCCATCATTTGTCGCATGACAGGTAACACCACTATCCAACCACCACTCAAAAGAGACACTGGCCTTTCCATTATTCATCATTCCAATGAAGGCTTGAGGCTCAGATTCACTAATTAGCATATTAGCCTCATTTTGTGGTGTGTTGTTCTTTGACATCTTTGGTAGCTTACATTCTGCTGCCTAGTGACCCCACTTTCTTCTTCTTGAAGACAATCTTTTTGGCCTCTAACTATGAAGAGGATTCACCTTTTGGTGACTTGGACTTTTTCTGATATTTATAGGAATGTGAAACTAAGTTGGCAACTAACTTTTGTTGTCCTACTTGTTCCAAACTCTTCCTACGAATGTTTTGATCTTCAATATGAATATACCTTTTTAATTCATCCAGCGTCATCTGTCCTTCTAGTCTGTGCATGTCAGTCTTAAAAGAATTCCATTCAGCAGGTAGCTTACTCAACACAAGACCAACAAAGAAATTATCAAACAAATCATAATTGTCCTCTTTTAGTTTGTTCCTCATATTCTCAAGTTCAATTAATTGAGAAGTGATGCTTGAGTTCATATTGAACTTAAAGTCAAAGAACTGCTCCGCTAGAAGAGTCTTAGAAAGCCTCTCTTGTTTTTGAAATTGACTGTTCAAGTGATCCCAAATCTTCTTTGCAGTCTTATACTCACTATAAGTCATAGCTAAACAAGGATTTAAAGAGTTTAACAAGTAATCTCTATAAAAATCTTTATCTTTAATTCATTGATACTCATCCACATTTTCAATAGTAGATGCAAAATCACTCAATATAGTATAAAATATGTCACGTTCCTTCATGCCAAATTGAACATGAAATTTCCAACCATGAAATTCAGTGACATCAAAAGATTTCAACTTTATGATATCATGAGAGTTATGTTTTGCCATTTTAATCAAAGTAAAAGAGTTAGAAAGAGTGCACCTTAAAATCCTCCATAGTATATCAAACGTTCTAACTTTCCAAAATAGCACTGTAGAGGTGAAATTTGTAAAATTTGACTCCAAAAATGGATCTGGAATGCCCAAAAACCTCAACAACACTTATTTTTGGTTGCTAGAGACTTGCTGAAAACTCGCCGAAAAAGTTTGCCGAAAAGTCGCCGGTCACCGGAAAAGTTCGCTTGAGAAGACGAAGTTGCCAGAAAGCTCGTCGGAGAAGACGAACCAGTCGCCGGAAAAGTGATCGGAAAACTGTAGAAACTTCCAACGGCTATAGCTCCTTCATTTGACCTCCGTTTTATGCAAATGACTAGTCAAAACGATCGTCTCGATGGGTAGAACAAAACCCACAAGGTTTCAACTCCTGAAATCGCCTGAAATTTCTAGGATCTTGACTCAAAAGTTATGACTGCAGAGTTTTCAAACTCAGATTCTAGGCAATCCTTCTGTCGAAACACGAAACCGAAAGTGATCACACCCTTGAGTTCCTCTCGATGAGATTTTCAAAACAATAGCTTACTCACTCAAATCCGATACACGAAGCTAATACTTCAAGATTGTTGGAGGTAAGGGATTTGAGAGAGAGAAAAGAATTTAGTGTTGGATGCTTGAAGTATTACACTAAGAGGCATCAGATGTGGAATGCTCAACAGTGTTATCTCCAGCTTAGGGAAAACCTTAGTAATATAGCAAGTTATTAGACTTTAGTCCATGTGGGCCTATATAACCATACAATAATTTATTGGACTTGTATGTGAACATATTAATATTTTAATATATATATATATGTCAAATATATTTGAAGAAGTCATCACATTATGCTTCAAAAAATAATCATGGATGAGAAAAAGAAAGAAATTGAATCGCAAACTTTGTCTAGAAAGCAAATCGTAGCTGTAACACCCCGTAGGCCTCCGACGTGTTATCATTAATAATATCAGATTAGCGTATAAAATATCAATTAATTGGTTCAGCGGAAACATAGGATCGTTTTCTTGATACCTTATGTATGGAAACACATAATAGAACCATAAAAACACGCCCCTACTGATCCAGTTTATCAAACTCAACATAATAAGACAGATAACCAAGC
>PYAF01005048.1:34401-50818 GCA_007407185.1 Glycine tomentella | reverse complement strand
CGCGACACGCGTGACACTCCAGAACTTGCTTTATTATTTATTCTCCTCTTTTGACCTGAAATTGCACAATTGGTATTGAAATTAGATTTAAACAATAAAATACTAAACTCAACTAATTCTAAGCTATTTACCTAAGTATTTAATCAAATTCTAACCTAAAACTAGACTAAAAACAAGATGTGTTTGCAACACATCATTCTCCAAATAAAAATGGAAACTAAAAATAGTTATCAAAAGATGTGTCTCCTTTACATTAACATTATATTTTACTAATTTTGTTAATATTATTTCTATTATCATTTTAGTCTTACAATAATTGGTGGACTGCGTCACGGATCAATCTCAATCTTGTGTGATTTGCTGAAGTCTCTCTTGAATGCTGAAAGTAAACTTTGATGCTTTTGTCAACAATCCCGGCCCAGCCAAGGTGGTGTGAGGTGGAGTGTTTTGCGATGACTAGGGTAGATCAATTTATGCGGGTTTTTCAACAACTTTGAGTAGCTGTTCAACACTAGCTATGAAAGTGTGTGCACTGCTGTATGGTTTGCAACATGGAAACATTCATGATTTTACAATGTCAATGGTTGAATAAGATTTTTCTACGGCTATATAATATATGGACTTGATCACAAATGATCGTCATCTTTATTTTGTAATGATATGTTGTTCATGAAAGATAGGGCCTTGAAGCCCGAAGGCATGTGAGAAGAAAAACAAAAATTTTTCAAGCGAAAACACACATACCACACAAGAATCATTCTTTAGGACATAGATATTACCTTGTTTATATTTGAAACTTGATGATCAAGGATAGGCTTGAATATACAAGCCCTCTAATGTTGATCCACACCACTCCTTGTCAAGACTCAAGAACACTTCTTGAAGGCCACCAACAAACACCAATGGAGGCAGGCTAGGCACACCGATGGAGAGGAAGATGGTTAGGTTTCAAAGTATTTTTCTTATCTAAGAGGCTCACCAATAGATGATATTGGTAGCTGAATTTTCTGTCAAAATTCACACAAGAGGCGCATGAAAGGGAGGAAGGTAGATAGGTTTTTTTCTCTCAAAAACCATTAGAGAAATATGATCACAAGAACACACTTTATAGAAGAGTTTGAGTCAGATTTTTTTTTAACCAAAAAATCTGATTATGAAGCACCCCACATGTGAAGATAAAGTGGAGTTGTTGCATTTCAAAAATTGCCAACAACCTCCCATCATATCTTCTTAAGACCAAGTCAATTACTTGGGAATTATTTTGCCAAATAATGATTAAATATCCAACCGTATGTAAGCCCCTAATCAGCCCTCAAACTTCTTCCTAAAATCTAGGACATGATCATGATAAGATGCTAGTTGAATTCAAATTCAAATCTAGCTCTTATCTTCTCTTTTTGATAAGAAACTAACTACTACAGTTAATTCATTTTTAAAATATTTATATTCAAATATTTAAATTATCAAATTTAAATATTAGATAATTAATTTAACTATTTAAATTAATTAATAATGTCTTGGACTATCCAAGCCCATTAACTCCATTCATACGCCCCTCTCTCTTTAAGATAGGTATCCAAACTCCTTCTTGGGCCAACAACCATCATTAGGCCCAAAACCTTTAATGCTATAATGTCATGACAATAAAAGTGTTAGTGTGTGACCCATTAGGCCCAACATAGCTACTAATATAAATGAGTTTGGGCCCAACAAAGCCACTACCCATTTAATGACAACACAGAGCACTATCAATGCTTTGTTGCCCCAAAACTAGTTAGGTAAATGACAAGATCATCCTATTAAATCTATTTGGTTTACGTATGTATTTCCTTTCGTTTCAGTTACCTTCCCATAAAACCTAGGGTAAGGAAATGTATCAACCCTTACAGTCTAGGGTACGCTTTAATATGAAATAAGGAGTCTCCAATTTTACTGACTCTAAAGGCAAATCATCTTACAGCTAACCTAACTCTATGCATAGGGAGTCTCCAACTCTATGCATAGATTCCCAAGTCTCGTAAATGTCATCTCGATTTCTCCGGTTTACAGATAACCTAACTCTCACAAAGATTTGACGAATCCCTTCAGCTAGTCACCCTAGACTTGTGTTCTTTCAAGACATGCCCAAAGGTATACCTATGTGTTTCCATGTTTTAGGCAAACGAGGTATACAATCAAAACATGTCTTCTGGAATACAGTCTAGGTGAAAACTTCTGGTCTAAGGAAAGACACCCAAATAATAAGAGACTACTCTAATGATACTATCTGTGAGATTTCCTCATAGAGTCTCTTTGTGGGTCCGTTCAGTGCGAGCTATACCCTTATAGGTCCACCCACGACTTTAGCTAAGACATCTCCATGTCTGTAGCTCATGAGGTCTTTACCTTGTATCTGCATACAAGTAGATAAGTCGTGCTAGTCTTATCACTGATCCCCAATCTCAGTGTCTCTAGACTAGGAACATAAAATTAGGCGTAGACAACTGGTATCCTTGAATCCTCATGATCGTGATCCCATCACTGATACTCAAGAGATACCTATTCTATTCCAAGGGTTTTATCCAGTTACTCATATATTAATAATGATATTGAGACAGAATATGAAACAAGATAAAGAGTGCTTACAATTTATTCATGACAATATGAAAAGTACATGTACATCCTATGTTGATTCAAGAGAAGCCATATGAACTGGAATCAAGCTTAAGTGTTTTGTGCTTTCAACATGCCTCAATGGAAATGTCAAAGAAAGCTATTGAAGACAAATTTGATTCATGTAAAAGGAAAGTTGTGCAATCTGATAATCCAAAAGCATATCATGCATAATCATTCATCTAGGGTTGTTAGATTAAAGGTCTAAGTAAAAACAATGAACCAGTAAGGCTTTTAAAAAGTTAAGTTTTTGGAAAAATGAAGTTTTACTGTATTAATCGATTACATCATTGATAGAATCGATTATTTTGTTCTTCGTGCCTTCTGGAAAACAAATCAAGATCATTGTAATCGATTACATATTGAATTAATCAATTACACAGGCTAAAATAGAAAAATCAAGCTGACTGTCTTAATCGATTACAGCATTTCGTAATCGATTACAACTATGCATGTGGATTACATGTTTTGTTGTTTTAATCGATTACATATCGTTTTAATCGATTACATAGTACATTTAAAAATATATGACTGGCTGTCTTAATCGATTACCATATTCAGTAATCGATTACTCAATGCATTTAGAAAAACATGTCTGTCTGGTTTAATCGATTACTTCACGGAATAATCGATTACATTGTTCATAGCTCAAACCCAGAACATATCAGGAGCATTTTAATCGATTACATTCTTGAATTAATCGATTACATATGCGAAATAATCGATTACAGGAGTGTGTTTAATCGATTATTTTCAGTTAGAAGTTATAAATAGAAACCTCTTGCTCTGTTTTTTGTGACTTTGAGAAATTCGTATACTGAGCAATCACAAAAGTTCATAAGCTTTCATTAGTGAGTTTTCTAGGTTTCTAACATCAACTAGGCTTCACAAATTTGTGTGGGTCTCTGAATTAATGAAGTGAAGCATCATGATTGTGTCAAAGAATAAGGAAGGAATGTATTGAGTTTTGTAATATCTCTTTCAACCTGATTGAATCGTTCACATGCATATGTTCATTGGATTATCAAGTGAAATCTTTCCTTAGTCTTTGAAGGTGTATTTCTTTTGATTAAATTTTGTAAAGATTAGTCAATTGTAAATGGGTTTTCATACATGATTAGAGATAGTGTTTCTCTAAGGGAAGCTGAGTAGTGTTCTCAGTTTTGGGTTTGGTCTCTAAGGGTCTAATAGTGTTTTAGACTTCTGAACTTTATCTAGGGTTGATAAAGAGAGGCTTGTAATATCTTGTAAGAATATTTTAGCAATAGTGGAACTCTACTCTAGTGTTGAGTGGAAGAACTGGATGTAGCTTCATAGTGTTTGAAGTGAACCAGTATAAAAATTTGTGGCTAATGTTTCTTCTCTTCTCTTCATCTCTAAATTGCTTTGGTTGTGATTCAAATTATATGCACAAAAAGTTTTTACAGCTTATTGATTTCTTGACAGAGGAATTTGATTGAATAAATGATTCTTGGTCTCAAAACATTTTTAACGTGATAAAGATCCTGTGGCTACTCTGATTTGAAATTTTAATTTACCAAGGTTCAACCAATTCTCCCCCCTTCTTGGTTGTTTTGAAGTGTTCCTTTCATTTTCAATTGGATTGTGTCAAATATGTTTAATTTACCAAGGTCCAACCAATTCACCCCCCCTCTTGGTTATTTTGAAGTGTTCCTTTCATTTTCAATTGGCATCAAGAGCTGGTTCTTGAAAGATACTCAAGATCACTTTTTCTTTTCAAAAAGAATCATGAATACTTCTCAAATAACCTTTAAGGAGGGTGCCTCTTTAAACAGACCTCCTATGTTTGAAGGGGAACATTTCAGTTTTTGGAAAAATAGAATGAAGATCTTTATTCAATCAAATGACCCAAGAGCATGGAATGCAATAGAGAAGGGTCCCTTTATTCTAAAGAAAACTGTGGCAAATGAGTTGATTCCCAAAGAATGGGATGAGATGACTGAAGCTGAACAAAGAGCTGCACAATATGATTTTAAAGCTAAAAATATGATCACCTTTGCACTTTCCTCTGATGAATTTTTCAGGACTGTGAGATGCACAAGTGCAAAAGAAATGTGGGAGATGCTGGAAATTACTCATGAAGGAACTGAGGAAGTTAGAAGGTCAAGGAAGCATGCTTTGATCCATGAGTATGAAATGTTCAAGATGAACACCAATGAGAGCATTTCTCAGCTGCAGACCAGATTTATTCACATTGTAAATCACCTTTTGGGTCTTGGAAAAGTCTTTGACACTGAAGAATTAAACATCAAAATATTGAAGTGTTTAACAAGACCTTGGCAACCAAAAGTTATAGCAATCAAGGAGTCCAAGGATCTATCAAAGATGTCTATGGCTGCACTATTTGGTAAGCTTCTTGAATATGAATTAGAAATGTATCAATTAACATCTTGTGAAGATGCAGAAAAAAAAAACAAGAAGCATAGCCTTGAAAGCTGTAACTTTGAAAGCTGAAAAGGAAGAGGAAACAAGTGAAGAGGATGATGAAGATAATGTAAACTTAGTGGTCAGAAAGTTCAGCAAATTTCTGAAGAAAAACAAGAATAAAAAGTTCATCAAAGGCAACAAAAACAACAACACCAACAACAACCACAACAAGAAGATTGACAATAATTTCACATGCTTTGAGTGTGGCAAACCGGGTCACATTAAATCTGAATGCTCAATCTACTTGAGGAAGCAACAAGGTGAAGGCAAGATGAAAAAGGAAGGAAAAGGCAAAAGAGCATACATAGCTTAGGAAGATAATGAGTTAACAACTTCAGATTCTTTCACAGAAAATGAAGAAGCTAACATGTGTCTCACCTCCACCATCAATGAATATGATGATGACTTGGTTAGTGAAGGAGATGAGGTAAATTCTGAACTTGATCAAGCTATTCATGCTTTTCAAGAAATGTATGAGGAAGCCCAAAAACTTGCAAAATCCAATAATAAGCTCAAAGGAAATCTTAGATGGCACATTGAAAAAATTACTGAATTGCAAAATGAGATTTGCAACTTGAAAGAAGAAAATGAAAAACTTGTTTCAAGTTACAAATTGAATGGATGTGTGTGTGCTTCTTCTTCTAGCAATGTTGACAAGTATAAAATGCTTCAAAAGGATTTTGATGAGTTTAAACAAAGTCAAGGTGAAAAATATATGTTGCTTTTAGCCAAAAACAGTGATTTGATTAATCTCTTGAGAAAGTTTTACAAGGGAAAATGCAACTTAGCTGAAATGTTAAGTGTGCAAAAGTATGCTGGAGATACTTCTGGTTTGGGGTATAAACATGGTTCAAAATCATTTGGTAAAATAGTTTTTGTACCTCCAAAACAGAAGAATCAAAAGTGGCAAAATCTGATTTTGGTCAAATCAAAATTCTGGTTTTGGTAAAAATTCAAAATCTGTCACTTGCAACTATTGAATGAAAAAGGGCACACATCATTTAAATGCTATGCTAGGAGATTCTATGTGTCTAATGGTGATTGCATTTGGATTCCTAAAAGAAAGAAAAATGCTAACCCCTATGGACCCAACCTTAATTGGGTACCTTCCCTTGAAACTTGATTTGCATTTTGTAGGTGTGTCTAAGAGCTAGAACATCAACTTGGTATCTTGACAGTGGATGCTCTAGACACATGACTAGAGACATGTCCTTACTCTCAAATTTGACTCTCAAGGAAGGAGGATATGTCACCTATGGAGATAATAACAAAGGAAAAATAATTGGAGAAGGTAATATGGGAGATAGCTTTAAAGCTAAGATAAAGAATGTGTTGTATGTAGATGGTTTGAAGCACAATTTGTTGAGCATAAGTCAGCTGTGTGACAAAGGCTTTAAAGTGAATTTCAACAAATAAAGCTGCATAATTTCTGATGATAAAAATGGTGAGGTACTGCACATAGGTAAGAGGAAAGGTAATATATATGTGCTATCAATTGATCATGCATTAATCCATAAATCTTCTTGCCTAATAAGCAAAGTTGATGAAACTTGGCTGTGGCATAGAAGAGCAAGTCACATAAACATCCATCACATGAACAAGCTCATAAGAAAAGATTTAGTAATTGGATTACCCAAAATCAAGTTTGAGAAGGACAAACTTTGTGATGCTTGTCAAAAGGGGAAACAAACAAAGAATTCTTTTCAAAGTAAAAACATTGTTTCCACCTCTAGACCACTTGAACTACTTCACATTGATTTGTTTGGTCCTTCTAGAACAATGAGTTTAGGTGGCAATTATTATGGACTTGTGATTGTGGATGACTACTCTAGATATACTTGGACTCTGTTTTTGAGATCCAAGAGTGATGCTTTCCTTGCTTTTAGAAAAATGGCCAAGCTTACTCAAAATGAGAAAGGGTGTAAAATAGTTTCAATAAGAAGTGACCATGGTGGTGAATTTTAAAATGAACACTCTGAAAAATTCTTTGAGGAAAATGGAATTAACCACAATTTTTCAGCTCCAAGAACACCCCAACAAAATGGTGTTGTGGAAAGGAAAAATAGATCTCTTGAGGAAGGAGCTAGAACACTTCTTAATGAATCAAATTTACCTAAGTATTTTTGGGCTGATGCTGTAAGCACTGTGTGTTATACTATGAATAGATTACTTATAAGGTCTATTTTAAAGAAAACCCCTTATGAGTTATACAAAGGTAGAAAGCCTAACATTTCTCATTTAAGAGTGTTTGGCAGCAAGTGTTTTGTACTGAACAATGGGAAAGAATGACTTGGAAAATTTGATGCTGAGGCAGATGAAGCAATTTTCCTTGGATATTCACTGCATAGCAAGGCTTATAGAGTATTTAATAAAAGAACAATGTGCATTGAAGAATCTGTACATGTGATTTGTGATGAAACTAATCCCTCTAAGGAGGAAAAAAAGTTTGATGGTGATGCAGGTCAGCTGGAAAAGTTAATTGAAATAGACAATTCCTCAAACAAAATTGAAGAACCAAGTGCTGAAACAAAATCCACAACCCCTGTTCAAGTGCCTAAGGATTAGAGAACAACAAGAGATTTATCACTTGACAACATCATAGGTGAAGTTTCAAAAGGAGTATCTACTAGATCTTCACTAAAAAACCTATGCTATGATATGGCTTTTGTTTCTCAAATTGAACCTAAGAACATTGATCAAGCCTTGAATGATGAACATTGGATGCATGCCATGCATGATGAGCTCAATCAGTTTAAGAGGAATGAAGTTTGGGAACTTGTTCCTAGACCTTCATCTCTTAAACCCATTTGCACTAAATGGGTTTTTAGAAATAAACTTGATGAGAGTAGAATCATAGTCAGAAATAAAGCTAGATTGGTGGCTAAAGGCTATAACCAAGAAGAAGGCATAGACTATGAAGAAACTTTTGCTCCAGTTGCTAGATTGGAAGCAATCAGGTTATTACTTGCATATGCATGTCTCATGAATTTCAAACATTTTCAAATGGATGTTAAAAGTGCATTTCTGAATGGATACATTGAGGAGGACATATATGTTGAACAACCTCCTGGTTTTACTGATTTCAAACATCCAAACTATGTTTTTAAATTGAAAAGGGTACTTTATGGTTTGAAACAAGCTCCTAGACAATGGTATGAAAGGTTAAGCAAATTTATGCTTGATCAATCTTTTACAAGGGGCAGTGTTGATAAAACCTTGTTTATCAAAAGGCTTGGAAATGATTTCTTAATGGTTCAAATATATGTGGATGATATAATTTTTTGTTCTACTAATCACTTGTTATGCAAGGATTTTTCATCAACTATGCAGAAAGAATTTGAGATGTCAATGATGGATGAACTTACATTCTTCCTTGGACTTCAAATTAAGCAATTGAAGAATGGAACCTTTCTCAACCAATCCAAGTACTGTCTTGAAATTCTCAAGAAATTTGAGATGGAGAAAAGCAAGGATGCTGCTACTCCTATGGCTACATCAACATATCTTGATTCAGATGAAAGTGGAAAGAAAGTTGATGAGTCTAAGTTCAGAGGAATGATTGGATCTTTGCTTTACTTGACAGCTAGCAGACCTGATATAATGCTAAGTGTTTGCTTATGTGCAAGATATCAAGCAAATCCCAAAGAGTCTCATCTCACTGCTGTCAAAAGGATCATCAAATATCTCAAAGCTACACCTAGAGTTGGTCTTTGGTATCCTAAAGGTGCTTCTATCAATAATGTTGGATATTCTAATTCTGATTTTGCAGGTTGCAAATTAGATAGAAAAAGCACAAGTGGCACTTGTCATCTTCTAGGAAGTTCATTGATCTCATGGCATTGCAAGAAACAATCATGTGTTGCATTATCCATTGTTGAAGCTGAATACATTTCAGCTGGAAGTTGTTGTGCACAAAGCTTGTGGCTTAAACAACAAATGCAAGACTATGGAGTAGAACTGAATGAGATTTCACTACTATGTGACAATACAAGTGCAATCAACATATAAAAAAAATCCAATTATGCACTCAAGAACAAAGCATATTGAGATAAGACACCACTTCCTCAGAGATCAGGTTCAAAAAGGTAACATAAAGGTAGAATTCATTGACACCAATAATCAACTTGTTGATATTTTCACAAAACCATTATCAAGGGATAGATTTTATACACTTAGGAACATGCTAGGGATTCTTGATGAAAGTAACATAGTCTAGCCTGTTCTATATGTGTTTTAAGTGATGATTTAAAGCCATATATGTCATAAGATGAATGAATGCTTAGAACTCTGATTAAAAGCTGCTAGATGCTCTGTATTTGATAAACGTACTGTAATAATCGATTACACCACGGGTTAATCGATTAAACTCATTAAAAATCACATTTTGTATGAAAATTGTGCCTATGTAATGATTACATCCATATGGTAATCGATTATTCATCGTATCACCAAAATTAACCTATCTCTGGAATAATCGATTATACATCGTGATAATCGATTACATTGATTAAAATTCTGAAATAGAAAGCATGTCTCACTATAATAATCGATTACATAAGAATTGTAATCGATTACCTTCAATATCAGGATTAACTGTCTCTCTGGAATAATCGATTACCACTCTGGATAATCAATTACTTATGACTCTGATACCTGTGCAATTGATGCAAGCTCTGGAATAATCGATTACTATAAGAAAGAATCGATTACAAGTCATCTTCAACCTCAGATTAAGTATTAAATAATCGATTTCTTAAGAAAATAACCGATTACCATGTGTTTTACAGAAACCAAATTGCTCTGGAATAATCGATTACATTACGTAATAATCGATTATTCAAGCTGTTGAACGAAATCTGACAGGTTTTTATGTAGATTTTAACTGCCCAATCAGTTTTTTAACTCACCTAATGTCATTAAACTATCACCAACAGCTATATTTTTGAATTTATGGACGTTAAGTGTCTGATTTATGCCTATAAATACAACATCACTAGCCTTAGAAAAATCTGCACTTTGTCTACTTCCTTCTTTTGCATTTTTCTATCTTTTCTTAGCCTTGTTTGTGTCTTGATTCTGTGTCTCAACTCTCTTACTGTAACCATGTCCAACCCTACACCCAAAAGAGTCAGAACCTCTAAAAGGAAGTTGGGGAATCTTCTTCTAATCCCCCTGCCCCTCAACCAACAAATAGGTTAGATTTATGGTTCTCTAATGAGATAGATAAGATGAACTATCTGCAGTTCAATGCCACAAAACCAGTGGCCGCTCCTAAATACATTGAACTTGATTGGTTCATAAGGCAGGGATTCAATTTCCAGCCCTCTTAGAATCCCAAAGTCTAAGGAGATTCTTAGAAATGAAGGGTACTTTCTACCCTGATTTAGTGAAAGTCTTTTACACCTGCTTAAAGGGTTCAATGCAGGGTGATATGAGGTCCAAAGTCAAGGGAGTAATCATGCATATAACCCCTGAAATCTGGGAAGCAGTGGCTGGGGTAGCTTGTGAGGGAGCCCAGAAGTTTGAAGAAGAACCAGAGGGCTACAACAAGATGGATACCTATAGAGGTATGCTTCATGATCCTCACATGAGGCTAAGGACTAGACTTGGTACAGGTCCTATGACTGCTGAGGATAGGATGCTGCATTATTTGATCACATACATCATCACACCAAGGGCAACCAATCATGCCCAAGCAACTGATGAGGATCTTCAGTTGGTGTATGGACTCAAGCATCATATACCCATGAACTGGGCTCTTATCTTTGAAGAGATTATGCTTAAATCGAAGAGGTTAGTGAATTACCCTTTCCCATATCTAGTCTTTGTCTCTAGGCTGATTGATCATTTCAACATTGATGTTGAAAATGAAGTAGTAGACAACACAAACTCCTACAACAGTCAAATCAAAGAAAAACATTTAACCAAAATGGGTATGAGGAAGACACCCAATGGTTGGGTGATGGCAACCCAAATTGAAGCTGCTGAACAAGGAGAAATGGTTGTTGATTCAGATGAAGAACAACAACAACCACAACAACAACAGCCTGCACAACCAGCCTTCACAGATTTTGAATCATTGATGATTCAAAAGATGGACTCAATGCTGAAGCTCCAAGTAGACTTCAAGGCTGAAACCCATGAAGCCTTAGAAGAAATTAGAGAAAGGCTTGACTCAATTGAGGCTAACATGGATGATCAAGCCTCTGCTGAGTTCTAGGATTGATAAGAATTAGCCTATGTTTGCTTATTTTTAGTTTTATTCATGTAATGTTGCATTATGTTATATTTCTTTAATTATGGTCTTCTATTCCTTATGTACTGCCTCCTATGTTAAAAATTTCAAAGAATTATGTAATTTCAGTTTAATATCTGTTGTGCTTACATTGTTTTTGACTTTTAACAAGCCAAATAGGGGGAGAATTGATTAAGGGGGAGTGATTTCGAATGTACTCTGTTTGCCCCGGTTTTTTGTTCATTTTCCTGCCCAAAATTTAAATTGAATAAGTGCTGAAATTTAGGGGGAGTTAAGGTGTAAAAAGGAACCTAATCTGTTAACATAAAGGTTAATTGAAATTTCATCCTTATCTAATGAAAAGATTGTCTCTAGGACATCCATATACTAACAGTTCACATGTTCCTTTTATTGTTATCGTTTCTGTAGTTGTGGCTTTGCACAATGACTTGGTTTATTAACACCAAAAGGTGATCGATGAAAGTTATTGGTTATGGGGCACATTCATCTTTCCTTTGGAAAAAAACATTTAAGAAGCTATAAAAATTGTTATTTTATTTAAATGTATCGAGTATCTAACGCCAAAGTGACTTGATTCTGGTCACAATGTATCCGTTGTATTTTATTTTAATGTGTTGGGTATCTAATATTTAATTGCAATATTTATTATTTTATTCTTATAATAAATATTCACCAACTACTCATGTGACCTTTATTATATATATATATATATATATTAAAAAATTGTAAATTAACACTGTAGAGTGTAGACCCAAAATCCATTGTCGTGCCTATTTTGAAATCGGAGACAACGCACGTGCCACAAAAACCCTTTCTTTTTCAATTTTCCCCTTTTTTTCTTCTTCTCTAAAATTGAATTCGAAAGTAGCAGCCATGGAAGCGATACTGGTGGATAGTGTGCAGAAGAGTCTTTGGCATTTCATGCACGTCAACGCCATCTTCCTCTACCAACGTCTCTACACCGAGTTCCCCACCGAGGTATTCAATTTCCTTCAATTTGATTCCTCTGAAACTTCCAGAAAATGGAAATAAAAATGGAAGATTCTCTCCCTCCGTTATAAGCTCCACAAACTTCACCGTTGTGAGCTCCGAGATCGGTTGCTCTGGGCTTCACCTACTATTTTATTTGATTAAAGTCCATTTCCAAGTTTAACAGGGACATGATGAAAGTGTTATTTGGTGCAAACTAAGAATGGAGGATAATTATTGGCTACAACTGTCATTTTCTTTTTCCTTTTCCTTTTTATGCTTTTATTTCTTATTTATATATGCATATGTTTATTTTGTTATTTACTAATGTTGTAAATTTGTTTACTTTTCTTAATCTGAATTATAGTGTATTTGCATGATATGGTACTAGAGTCTGGTCACTTTGACTATGTTATTAGGGTACAAAGAATAATAAAACAGATTATTATAAGTAAATAGCTTGATTTTTTTATCCATTAATTTTAGTTTCTAGGTTTGAACTAATTAGACGGTATTTTTAAATAAATAATACAAATTAATAAAATAATTAGAAAAATTGTGCAGTTTACAAAATATTTTAAAATTTGGGGTCATGGAACATACCCAAAATAGGTGTGTTTAAACACGCCCAATTTAGGCGTGTTTAGGTGCATTGGGTCTACAAAAGGCCAAAAAATTTTACTTTTGACCATTTGTAACTTTTCTTCCTTGGGTGAAAAAGTTTGGCTTGGTTCGCTTGGGAGTTTGGGTAGATTTTTCTTGCAACGAAGCTCTGCCAACAAGTAAGTGGATTTTATAATTTAGCATTTTTTATTATTGAATTGTTAGCACCGTACATTATATGTTTTAGAAAATTACTAGGGTGCACATGTTAATGACGTACATGTTAGGTCTGTAGAAAATTGTTAGGTTCGTAGAAAAGTGTTTAGGTTATTAAAATGTTAGGTTCGTACATGATAGTAAGAAAATTATTAGGTTCATTCATGTTTGTGTTAGCTATGTAGATGGTAGGTTTGTAGATGATGGTTAGGTTTGGGTTTTATGGTGTAGTGTTGATGATTGTTAGGCTTAGGGTTTAGGACTTAGGGTTTATGGGTTAGGGTTTAGGACTTAGGGTTTGTAAGGACCCTCAATGGGCGCGGAAGGCGCCAAGATTCCAGGCAGATAGCGCCAGGATCCTTAGAAGAAAACCCTGTTCAGGGTGTGGCGCTGATGGCGCCAGACCACTGGAAAGTGGCGCCCAGAGTGCCATGGCCACGCCAGGAGCGCCAGGATCTCTGGAAATTGGTGCCAAGGGCGCCAGTCCGGCGCTGAGAATGCCATGCTCTCTGGAAACTCATGCTTGGGGCGCCAATGGTGGTGCCAGGGGCACCATGTTTTCCAGCCGGCGCTGATGGCGCCAGATGGGGCGCTGGGAGTGCCAGAAGTTCTGGAATTTGGCACTGGGGGTGCGGAAGCGGCGCTGGGAGCGCCAGAGGTCGTGCTGGGCCACTATATAAAGTGAAAAACGCAAAAAAGTAGAGGAAAAACAATTTCTTCTTCCTCCTCCAGCCCTGACCTCCATTAGTGACTGGTCCAAGCTTAATAGGACCTTGTTTCTTACTTTAAATACCTTCCTTTAACCTTTGATTGTGAGAGAAACACTTTGAAGCTTGAATCCTTCTTCCTTTCTCTTGAAAACCCCTTTAGTGAGAGTTGGAATCTCTAGAGAAAAGCTTAGAGAACTTGAGAGTGGCTGAGACCCACTGCTTGGAAAGGACACCAGAGCTCGAGGAAGCTGTCCTTTGGTCTTCTTAGTCACCATTGAGGTAAGAGACTCAAGTTTCTCCGTTTGATTTTGATTCTAGGGGTTCTCATGAATAGTGACCCATATGAGCTGGGGCTAGAATTAGCCCAGGGTCCTGTAGAGAATTGTGTTCAGGGGGTTGTTCTGATGAAGTTAGAGCCTTGAGTCATCATTATTGATGAAGTTTGATTTTGGCTCTGAGTTTATGTATGAGTAGAGAAAAGACTGGTTATTTGGCTATTATGAACATTAGAGCAGTTGATAAAGTTGCTCCTGGGATAGTATAGATGTTGTTTATGAGCTGAATTGGTTATAATGAGAAGCTTGAAATTGATATGGCTAAAGCAAAGATATGCTTTATATTAGCCTGAATAGAGTCTTAGAAGAGGCTCTGGAGCCTTGGTTAGGCTGAGAGGGATCCTGTTGAGGGTCTGAGAATCACTTATGAAGTGATTGGTTATGAGCTATGTAGAAAGGATTATAGTCCTTTCGTTCTAACGGCTTAGAACCATTATTGATAAGTTATGTGTTTGCTCTTATGTAGGACGTGAGCTTGATAGTTCTGGTGGTGGAGAGCCGGTGTTTTGCCTAGAGCAGGTAAGCTCTTGGTTCTTGCATGTGTGTCCTTTACTGTGTTCCACCATGCTCCAGAAGGAGTGATGGTTCTTGTGCGAGTAAATGCATATATATAGAAATTGTGTGCTGGTATGATTGGATCCTGACATGTTTTCTGTACCCTGTGAAGGGGAAATGATATGTATTGTTATGAGATGCTTGAAATGGAATATGAAACTGTGATGTGAGATTGATGTGCATGACTATGAGCTGTCTAGCATATGATACACATGATTGACTATTAGATTTGAATGTGAATTCTGTGAATGAATAGAATCCTATGGTAGTAGGATAGATGACATGAGATTGAGTAAGACCTGCTGTGAAATGTTCCTGTGTAGCCTCCCGAATGGAGATGTTCCTATATACACAGAGGTAGCCTCCTCAGGCAATTGTGTTGATAGATTATGAGATGTGCCTGTGATATAGATGTAGCCTCCTGAGTAGAGATGTTCCTATATACACAGATGTAGCCTCATTAGAAAGAGATGTACCTGTTATATAAAGGTAGCCTCCTATGTGGAGATGTTCCTATATATACAGATGTAGCCTCAGATAGATATATTGAGATCCAAGCATGAGATGTTCCTAGTGTATAGAGGTAGCATCCTATGTGGAGATGTTTCTATATACATAGATGTAGCCTCTGCAGGATAGTGATGTATGCTATGATTGGTTGTAGGCCGTGTGTATATCACCTGATTATCAACAGGTGGATGTGATTTGATGAGAGATAATGATTAAAGAAGGGGATTGAGATTCCTGAATGCATGGTGGATGTTTGTGTGATTTCCTAAAATAGATTCTGAGAATATGTCTGAAAGTGAACCAGGGGAAGGAAATACCTTCAAGGGCCCTGAGTTTACTGAGATTTTATATCTCACCCTTCTGTGGGGCTTATGTTTTGCAGGTGAATCTTCAGGAGGAGCAGATAGATCCCAAGGCAAGAAGCCTGAAACGACCGATTTTACTTCACTTTTATTTTATAAAATTACGGGGTTTTTTTTTTCAAAAAATAGGAAGAATGAAGATTCAAATAACTTC
The DNA here is from genome assembly GCA_007407185.1 of Glycine tomentella. NCBI lineage: Eukaryota > Viridiplantae > Streptophyta > Magnoliopsida > Fabales > Fabaceae > Glycine > Glycine tomentella. Next base: position 35,048 of record PYAF01005048.1, on the reverse strand, counting down.
CTCGTTAATTAAAAAACACGATCTTAAAAAAAACATAAAAAATTAACGCGTCATCTAAATAACGTAGTTTAAGTCGTTCACACATACTTGCCATACAAACCATTATTACCAATTTATAGTTTGATGCTTAAACAATCCAAACAGTCCATACAGTCCATAATACAGAGCACAGTAGAGAACATGAAAACAGAGAATTATCACAACAGTCTTCACCAAATCTTCTTGTATAACATTCATATCACTGTTCCTCTGCTCGCCCAAATAATTGGGGTCATCATAGGTGTCAACCACAAGACACAAAATAGGGTAAGTCATGATAAACAAAATTTAAATATACATAAAATATTAAATACAGAAATATTAAATTTACGTGCTAATTAAATAAAATACAGAAACATATTATAACAGTTATTATTATTTTTTCTTCACACATAAATTAAATCATCATTTTTTTTTCTATTCTCCACACATAAAAATGCATGCTCATCTTTGTTATATGATGCATGACTGAGATCTCAGCAACATCTAAATAGTTGTGGCCACTGTCAGATAACCCCACCCTCACCTTAGTGGAACGAACTTATCCATCCGGTCAGGGTAGCTCAGTGGCGCGTAGGATTATCACTCCCATCCATGTGATCATCATG
>PYAF01005047.1:0-11639 GCA_007407185.1 Glycine tomentella | reverse complement strand
CTTGGCTTTTTCTAAATCATTTCTCCCTTGGTCTTGATACTGCACGGCCAACATTTATTTTTGGAACCAAATCCACACTTTTCTTTCTTTTTCATATAATAACAAAATTCTATTTTCCTATTGGTCCAATTTGCTTTCAATTATTAAATTTACTAAACCAACTTATTAAGGAAATTTATTTATCTCATAATTAAGGGAAAATCCAATAGATTATATCCATACTTTTCTCATAATTTTCTGATGCTCAAGATAGTCTAGATTAAGCTCTTTTCAACCTGTCTTCCAAAATTCGTAGAAACCTTATTTTAGAGTTCTCTGCCATCAACCTTGCTAATAATTTATTATCTAAAAGTATTTTATCCAATACTGAGGTTACCACAAATTTCTGAAGTCATCTGGTCATTTTTTACCTAAAGGACATTTTGGTAATTTTATTATCCTCGGGACGTAATGGTAATTATCCAATTTGTTCAAGGACATTTATGTAATTTATCCTAAAAATATCTTACTAAAATATCTAGGATATGTTGGTCATTTTCAAAAATGTCTAGGGGTATGACCGTCATTTTCTATCCTAGGGTCATAATCGTCATTTTTGAATTTGTCCAGGGGTGTTTTTGTCATTTTGTCCTAAATTTTTCTACTACCTCTTCATTAACATTTTACCCTAGTAATTGACTGTAGTTCTCAAAATTTTGGGGTGTTACAGCAAGGGTTCTGCCTTCCAAGCCTAAAATGACACTCAAAATGATAGAATTGGCCTCGGCTTATCTTGACAAAATTGTAGATCTTTTCCTTATCTTTCCAGGGACTACTCTTATATGCCATTTGGAGTTCAGTAGAGCTCTCTAGTTCCTGCACAAGGAAGATAGGTCAAGTAAGCATCAAATCCAAAAATAAGCAACAATTATCAATTAAGTCCACTTGTTTGCCTAAGACAAAAACTGAGTTAGAGTGAGGAAAGAAAAGTCCAGGAGAAGTCAAATAAGCTAAGAAGAATAGAAAAATATTAAACTAAAAACACTCAATCAACAATCTTATCTCTAATTTAAAATTTCAAATTGGTTTATGAGAATTAAACCTTCTTGAAACTCGAAATAGTTGTTACAAAGGTTTGAAATTCAAATTTAACCTTCTATATCTCTGTAAATACAGATTATCAAAGTTGAATTACTCACACCTGAAATTCATTCCCTTTCAAGCAAAACAGAGTAATCTTCTTGATGTGTCTCTTCTTCTCTATCACTGATATACCTTTTGTCATTTTTTTCTCTTCAACTCAAACACCATGTCCAATCCATCTGCACCCAAAAGAATCAAAACCAGCAAGAGGAAGGCTGGAGAATCCTCAAATGCTGCTTTGAACAAGCTTAATACCTAGTTCACAAATGATGTTGAAAGGCAAACTTACATGCAATATAATGCCACTAAATTGGTCTTGCCCCCAAAATATCTTGACCTAAACTGGTTCGTTAATAAGGGATTCCAATTCTCTGCTATGCTGGAAGCTCAAGGACTGAAGAAGTTTCTTGAGTTAAAGGGTACCTTCTACCCTGAGTTGGTCAAAGTGTTCTACACTTGTGCCAAAGCTAGCAGGGATGGTACTCTCTGTTCCCAAGTAAATGGAGTTGTTGTGGAGATTAATGCAGAAATTTGGAATGCTGTTGCTGGGATCTCCTATGAAGGAGTCAAAAAATTTGCTGAAGAGATGAGAGGATACAACAAGATAGACACCTATAGAGGAATGTTGCAGGATCCTCAAATCAGACAGAAAACCAGATTAGGGACTGGAAGCATGGCTAGTGAAGATAGACTTCTTCACTACATATTCACCTACATTCTCACACATAGGTCCATTAACCATGCTCAAGTAACAAATGATGACCTTCAATTAGTGATGGAATGAAGACAGCAACGCAGCTCGACTGGATTCTAATCATTGAGGAGATAATGCTAATATCCAAAAGGTTAATCAGTTATCAATTCCCCTATGTTGTTTTAGTCTCTAGATTTATTGACTATCTTAGGGTTGATGTGTCCAATGATATTGTGGACATCACCACAAACATCCTCATCACTGTCAAGCACCTCAACAAGTTAGGTTTGGTGAAGACCCCTAATAGGTGGTTAATGGTTAGAGAACAAGCTCCACAAGAAGGTGCTGATGAAGGTGAGGGAGCCAAAGAGGAAGAGGATGTTGAAGCTGGTCCTGCTCAACATTAATGGACACCTTTTAAATCCCTAATGATTCAAAAGATGGATGTTATACTGACTCTTGATATGCATTTTCCGCAGTGCTCCAAAACAATTTAACTACGCTAATCCTATAGCTCCTAGACACTATCAATATGGTTCTAACTTCAACTCACCAATAGCAGTAAGGGGGATTTTTATCGAACAGTTTATGTAGGTTAATTAAAACTTGAAAAAACGTAAACTAAGATTAAAGAACAACGCAGAAACTAACAGAATTGAAAAAAGGTAATGTAAAATAGATTAAAAGCATCAATCCAATTCACCAAACCAAGCAATTCGAATCATCATCATTCTCAGAAATTTATCCTATTATGAAAGTTCATTCAATCTCATTAGAAGCAGTTCAATCGAATTAACACCCTAACTGAAATATCATCCAATTAATCTGTGATTAATATTTGAAATTGGGAAATGAATCCATAACCTAATCCGCTTTCAATCCTAAACGCATTCATAATCATGAAAACAGAATAGCAATTGAAGAAGAAAGTGAACATTTAAACAGAATTAGAAATACTAAACCAGAACTCAAATTCTCCTTTTGCTTGGGTTGGATCCTTTGATTGATTGATTATTTAGCCTCCCATGATCATCATCAGTGAAAGCGCCATGAGTTTGGTGCATGAAAATGGAAGAACAAAAAATGAAAATGAAGAAAAGGAAGAACAATGAAGAACAGTTGAGAGAAAATAAAAGAAAGGGTTTTGATTCTAAAAACTTAAAAAGAGAAAATGTAAAAATTGTTTTTGCTAATGAAATGTAATGTCTCAAGTCTCTCCAATGTCACTAATATGTAGTGACTAAGTCTGAAGGAAAGAATGGGCCATAAACAAACTCATCAATTCTAATTATTTACTATTTACAACCATAAAAATAAAACTCACAGTCCAAAATACAAGTGAAGTGATTCTGAATTCTAAGCCCAAAATGACCCTCTAAATGGCAGAATTAGCCTTAGCTTATTTTTGACAAACTTGTAGATCTTTTTGTTATCTTTACAGGAACTACTAGAACGCTCTATTCAGAGTTACGTAGAGCTCTGTAGGTTCTATACAAGGTAGATAGGTCAAGTGAGCATAAAATCCGAAAATACGCTACAATTAGCAATTAAGCTCACTTACTTGCCTAATAGAATGGGAAAATAAAAGTCCAAGAGAAGTCAAATAAACTAAGAAGGATAGAAAAATATTTAACTAAAAGCACTCCATCAAAATACCCCACACTTAAACATTTGAACTCCTGGGCAAAACTAAAAGAAAGACTAAGAAAAATTCAACTTAAAGTAAACCAAAAATTTAAAGAAAGGGTATGAACAAGGCACACATATTTTTTTTGAATGGATCATAACAATGCACAAAAGTCAGAGAGATGAAAGATGGTAGAATGATATTAAGGTAACAAACAATCCATGAAAACATGATCACAAAGTGCAAAGTGAAAAAGTAGTCAAGTTAAAATTAAGAATGCACCAAGGTGATAGAAATCTCTTAAAGGACAACACTCAACCTCACATAATGTGTATGGCTTTGTGTTTACACTCAAACACCACATGTAACTAGCACATCCAAATATTGACAAGACTCTAATTCATTCAACTTGAAATACACATGCATCAAAAGATCAAAAGGACTTTAATAGCTTGTAATGAATGGCTTAGGTAAAGGTGGATAAGAAAAGGATATTTAGGCTAAAACTTAAGAAAAAAGAGGGGCAATGGGGAGCAAGCCAACAAGATAAAAGAATGGTAGAAACAATAAGATGAAATTTAAAGGAATTTACAAGGATGGAAATTGAACCATAACAACTTTTATTGCATATCTTTTTTTTTGTACTTCTTTTTCTTTGATTATACACAACTTTTCTTTTTCTTTGAACTTTTCCTATTTAAACTCTTTCTTTTCTCTGTTTTTTTTATTTTTTTTCTGCCAACTCAACAAAATAAAATACCCCTCACTTGCTTGAAACTCACTCCCAAAACAATTCCAAAGCCCCTTTTCTCCCTAAAGCTAGGATAACATGGTTTTCCATTTTTTTTAATTTGCAATGAGCTGTATCAAGAAAGAAAATGTCAAAGACTCAAAGAGGGTGACAATGGATATCAACACAAGGATAGGTTTATTTGGCTAGTGGCTAAAAGAAAGAAGGCATAAATCATCTAAATCAAAGCATGTGCAACAAGGAATGTCAAAAGAAGCAAGGCCAAACATAGAGTAATCTAGCACAAGGGTGAAATCACACATAAAAGAACATATCTACAAAGGCTCAAAAACTCACAAGGCATAATTCTATCGCACATGGTTCATCTTAAATTCTATTTCTCAAGCCTACTTATCACTTCAACAATTGCAACAATGATTCACATCAAGTATGAAACCTCTCAATCCAACCAACTTTTTAACATTTCTCACAATTTATACAAGTTAAAAATCCTATGAAAAACATGAAAAAATGCCTAAGTTCAATAAAAATAGCACCACAACAGAAACAACAAATAGAAATAGACAACAAAAATATACAGACTCAAAAACTAAAACAGACAAACAGAATACAGACAGATAGATAAACAGAAAATAGACAGATAGATAAATAGAAAACATACAGACAATAAAAATAGACAGAAAAAAATGTAAACAGAAAACAGCAACAGAAAATAATCAGAGAAACATATTTTTGGAATCCTTCACCCCACACTTGAAATGCACATTGTTCTCAATGTAAGCATGCAAAGAAATGCAAACAAAGAGATAACAAATAAAAGAAAGGAAAAGGAAACTCCCAAAATGTCATTCAAGACACATCTTCACACAAAATTGGCAGGACCAAAGAGATGTTCTCCACAAGCTCCTCCTCCACTTGAGGGCTCTCATGAAATGCTTTGAGTTGGTGACCATTGACTTTGAAGACTTTGTCCGTAACTTCATTTTTAATCTCAATTGCACCATGGGAAAAAATTAGTAATAACAAAAGGTCCATCCCATCTAGATCAAAGTTTACTGGAAAAAGCTTAAGGCAAGAGTTAAACAATAACACTTTTTTGCCACTATGGAACTCCTTTCTAAGAATCCTAGAGTCATGGAATTTCTTCACTTTCTCCTTGTAAATCTTGGAGTTCTCATAGGCTTCTAAACGAATCTCAGCTCTTGCAACTAAAGTTAACTTTGCATACCCGCTTCATCAAATGCCATGTTACAACTCTTCATCGCCCAATAAGCACGGTGCTCAATCTCCATTGAAGGTGGCATGCCTTACCAAAAATCACCTATAGGGAGACATCACTAAAGGTGTTCAGTAAGCGGTCCTATGAGCCCATAAAGCATCCTCAAGTAGCTTGCTCCAATCCTTCCTGTTGGGTTGCACCACCTTTTGTAACACTTGTTTGCTCTCTCTGTTAAACACCTCTGCTTGTCCATTAGTATAATAACCCTTGTTTTTTTAAAAAAAATCTCAAGCTGGTAGCATGAGATTCAAGCTGGTAGCATGAGAGTGGCGCTGGTAGTGCCAGAAGTGCTCCAAGAAGTCAATTTTCTCTGGAATGTGGCGTCGGTAGCGTCAGAGTGGCGCCATCAGCGTGGGACCTCTGATAGGGCCACTATAAAAGGTTGTCCATGCGTTTTTGAGGGGAAAAAACCCCTTTTCTTCTTCCTCTGAGCCATTTCCGCCATTGTTGAGCTAGGGAGCTCCATATCTTCACCAAACTTCATCAAAACACTTCCCTTTCAACATGAAACTTGTAGGGAACCACCCTATGAGCTAGAATCCTTCATCACTTTTTCCTAAAAACCATCAAATGGAGATCGTGTTCTCTAAAGAACTTCACAAAACTCGAGCTCGACGGGGAAAGGAGGCGATTCTCGGACACCCAAGCTTGGGGAAGTGGTCCACTAGCCTTCCTTGTCGTCTTTGAGGTAAGAAACTTGAGTTTTACCGTTTGATTTGTGATTTTGTTCTTGGGATGAATAGTGACCCATTTGAGCTAGAGCTGGAATTAGGCTTGGGTCCTTTATAAAAGTATGTTTAGAAGGTTGTTGTGATGAAGGATTAGCTTTGAAATGTTAGTTTCATGGACTTTGGTTTTTGGCTCTGAGAAATGCATGTGTAGGTAATTTGTTGTTTAATTGATGGTTGTAGAACATGCATGAGCCTTGATACTTGCTCTTTATGTGCTTGAGGGGCTTTATGAACGGTGATTTTGTGTGGAAGAAACCGTTCAAGCCATGTTGTTAATTCTTTAGTATTGGCCTATATAGAGCTTTGAGCTCTTTGTATTGGTTTATACCGAGTTTTGGGGAGACTCTAGCACCTTGGTTAGGTCGAGATAGACCACCGAGGGTCTGTGTATTGTCTAGTGAATTGGTTAGCTTTGATAACCTTAAGATAGATGATTGGGAGGTTTTATGGAAAGGAATGATGTTCCTTTCATTGTAACAGTTGAGGACCGCTGTTATGTGCTTATGCCTTGTATGGTTGGATTGGTGATTGATTGTGCTTGTATGCCTTGTATAGGGCGTGACACCGAGGGTGTCAGTGGCATAGACCATCGTTCTGGGGTGAAACTGTAGAGCACGTCTTTGCCAAGTAAGTTCTTCGCTCTTGGGGAATGTTTCCCACTTCCTGTGTTCCACCATACTTCGAGGGAGTGATGGTTGCATTCATGATGCATGTGCATTGAATTGGTTTTTACTTTCTTCACGATGATATGTTTGCATGATTCTGTGCTTTGTATGTATGGTTACCTGTTGAATAGATCTTCTGGCTAGTTAGATAGATATGGATCTCCCTAAGAGTAGAGTGCACCTCCTAGTTTGGTTTGCTCACGTAAAGGGTGATGATGATCCCTTAAGACCAAGAGATAGGTGGTTCCGTCGTGGTTGAAGCCAATTCTCGGAGGTGCCATATACGTGTATCCATGCGTAAAGGGGTAGCTCCCGATGGGATGGCACGAGTGTAAGTTTCGGTCTCACACTAGGGACTGAGAGTCCCAGATGCTGATGATGATGCATCTTGTGGCGGGCATAGTACTGCGGATATACATTAGAGCTAGATGATGGCTATGTATTGTTGTGAGGGTTGGGAGGCCAGTGATTGTAATGCCTTTGATGATGTGTGTCATGGAAGTGAGTCAGGGGGAGGAGAAGCCTCCAAGAGCCCTGAGCTTACTGAAATGTGTATCTCACTCCGTGTGGGGATTATGTTTTTGCAGGTGATTCATCTGGAAGAGATGATAGGACTCAGTGCGGGAGGCCCCAATAGAAACAGTCCTGTGTAGCTGCTTGGTAGCATTTGGAGAGCTTGGAGGCTCAGTTGTTTTGTTTTGTTTATGTATTTGGACCCCTGTGAGGGAAGATGTATGTGTGTGCACACCTGTTATGGACTTGTTATGTATATGGACATTATGTGTTTTGTATGCCCTCATTTGAGGAAGTGATCTTTGAGATCAGAGCACTCGGTGCTTATTCTGTTGTATAACCATTGTTGTCTTGATGATGTACCTATGGATTTCCCCTAATATATCTGTAGAGATATTGTTTATGCATCTGCCGTTGTTTAATTTTGTTTTGGATATGAGGCTGGCTTACGATTATGATGAGTGATAACGCGAACCATACATAATGAATCAAGAAATAAGGTTTTATTATCGCTTCCGCGGGTTTTAATTAAAGCTAATTATGCGCTTATCTGATTAAGTAATATGTTAATACACCGGATGCATATGGGGTGTTACATTTTATGGTATCAGAGCAGTTTCTTGATAGAAGCATTATGTATGGTTTGTGTGTTGCTCTTGACTGTTGTGTGAGTTTGCCATGACTGTTGTGTGGACACTAATTGTGGGCCTGAATAACAGTGGGGCTACAAATGCCTAGCCCGATCTAGTGGCGGTTGCATTAGCAGCCATGCAGCATGAGTTGGCTGCAAATAGGTAGATGCAGGAGGCTATGCAGTGTGAGATGGCTGCGAATCGTGAGATGAATGAGGCCTTGGTGAAGGCTAATCAGGAGATGCTTGATGAGGTGAGGACTTTGAGGAGAGATGATAGAGTATCCTCTACTCCCCTGGTCACTAATAATGGCTCTAGGCACACCAAACCTGCAAAAAATGTTGGATCTCACAAAATCCACAACAACTTTAGAATCATTATTTCTGGTGGCCTTAGCCTCAACCCATCTAGAAACATTATCAATAGCAAGCAAAATATATGAAAAACCTTGAGAAATAGGAAATCGACCCATAAAATCAATACCCCAGACATAAAAAATCTCACAAAAAATAATGGGTTGCTGAGGCATCTCATGTCTATGTGTAATTGTGCCTCCTGCTTGTAAAATATGGGAACACTTCAAACTTAACCAAGAGGGGGGGTGAATTGGTTAGTCTTGGTAATTTAAAACTTTTTGAGTAATCAAAATCAGAGATTTTGCCCTTTTGGATCTTTATCACAAATACAATCAAGAATCTTTATCCAAGATCAACCCAAGACTTGTAATACTTCAAGAAATAAGATGTAAAACAGAATTCACAAAGCAAATTATCAAACATGCAAAATATGAATGAACACATAAGGTTTATACTGGTGCACCTCAACCACTATGAGGCTACATCCAGTTTTCTTCTACTCAACACTAGAGTAGAGTTCCACTATTGCAAATAATATTCTTACAAGCAAATACAAGCTTCTCTTTATCAACCCTAGATAAAGTTTAGAAGTCTAAAACACTATTAGACCCTTAGAAGCCACACCCACACTGAGAACACTACTCAGTTGTCCTTAGAGAAACACTATCTCTAATCTTGTAAGAAACCCACTTACAATAGAACTTCAAAAACAAAAATTCAACAGAAAGTTTACAACCACAAAGAGTAAGGAAAGAATTCACTTGATGATCCAAGAATGATATGCATAGGATGAAAATACCAGGTTGAATGCAGAAACAATATACAGAACAAGCCTTTCCTTAAACTTTGAGAAAAATTGCCTTGCTTTACTAAATCCTAATGACCCATATGAGAATCAATGAAAGCAAGAGCCTAAGAACCCAGAAGAAAGTCTTTGTGAATGCTTAGAAAGCTTTTAGAATGCTCAGTGTTCGAAAATTCAAGTTCTACTTCATTTTTTTAATCAGAAAAGGCATGGGTTCTATTTATACTAAATTTTGTAACTGAAATAATCGATTAAAAGCGCTCCAGTAATCGATTGTTTAGCATATGTAATCGATTACACATGCTCCTGTAATCGATTAAACCGTTCATAGCAAGATCTGGGATACAGCAATGGGTCATTTAATCGATTATCCCGACGTGTAATCGATTACTCCAGAAGTCCTCTAAAATCAGTTTGCACTGAGTAATCGATTACAACAATCGGTAATCGATTAAAGCAGACTAAGTAAAAATCATGTTTGAGTAATGTAATCGATTACAACAAATAGTAATCGATTAAGACAGAGTGATCATTTTTTCTAAGTATGAAGTGTAATTGATTACGGATCGGTGGTAATCGATTAAACCAGTCACTAAGGCAGATTATCAGTATGCTAAGTTGAAATAATCGATTAACCCGATGGTGTAATTGATTAAATTGTTCTTGATAATTTTCCAGAAAGTTTGAAGAACAATATAATCGATTCTTTGTGTATATTAATCGATTAAACCAGGTTAAGGCTATTTTTCCAAAAACACTTAGCTTCTTTTAAGATTCAAAACAATTACTTAATGCCTTTGTGATATAATACTAAGATGCTTATGAATGGTATGAATGCAGTGACTTGGAACATCAGAATTCTTTCTTTCCTTTTACAATTAATCACAAGCTTCTCTTCAAGCCTTCAAGCATGTTGAAAGTCAAAACACTTCCAAGTCCTCAAATTACTTCAATCTTCAAGTAGCTCCCTGTAAGACCTTGAATTTTAAGCCCTGTGATTAAGAAAAAGTAATCATGCCTTAGTCTTTCCCAAAAAGGAAAAATTTAGCATAAAACCCTGTGAGGGTTGTGGCGCTGAGGGCGCCAAAGCACTGGAATCCCACGCCCAGGGCGCCAGGTTCACGCTGAGAGTGCCATGGTTCTGGAAAGTGGTGCCTGGGGCGCCAGATTCGCGCTGGGAGTGCGAGAGTGTCTAGAAGTTCATGCTTGGGGCGCCAGATGTGGTGCCAGGAGCGCCAAGTTTCCAGCTGGCGCCAGATGTGGCGCTGGGGGCGCCAGAGGTTCTGGAAGTTGGCGCTGAGGGCACGAAGGTGGCGCTAGGAGCGTCAGAGGTCGGGCAGGTCAATTATAAAAGGGGAAAAACACGAAAAAGGAGAAAGAAAAGCCTTCTTCTTCCTTCTCCAGCCCTAACCTCCATTAGAGACTGGTCCAAGCTTACTAGGGCCCTATTTCTTGCTTTAAATACCTTCCTTTAGCTTTTGATTGTGAGAAAAACACTTTGGAGGCTTGAATCATTCAATTGTTTTCTTGAAAAACCCCTTTTGAGTGAGTTTTGAAATCTCCAGAGAAAAGCTCAGAGAACTTGAGAGTGGATGAGACCCACTGCGTGGAAAGGACACCAGAGCTCGAAGAGGTTGTCCTTGGGTCTTCTTTGTCACCTTTGAGGTAAGAAATTCAAGTTTCTCCGTTTGATTTTGATTTTGATTTTTGGGGATTCTCATGAATAGTGACCCATATAAGCTGGGGCTAGAATTAGCCCAGGGTCCTGTAGAGAATTGTGTTCAGGGGGTTGTTCTGATGAAGTTAGAGCCTTGAGTCATCATTATTGATGAAGTTTGATTTTGGCTCTAAATTTATGTATAAGTAGAGAAAAGACGAGTTATTTGGCTATTATGAACCTTAGAGCAGTTGATAAAGTTGCTCATGGGATAGTATAGATGTTGTTTATGAGCTGAATTGGTTATAATGAGACGCTTGAAGTTGATATGGCTAAAGTAAAGATATACTTTGTGTTAGCCTGAATAGAGTCTTAGAAGAGGCTCTGGAGCCTTGTTTAGGCTGAGAGGGATCCTGTTGAGGGTCTGAGAATCACTTATGAAGTAATTGGTTATGTGTCATATGGAAAGGATTATAGTTCCTTTCGTTTTAACGACTTAGAATCGTAGTTGATAGTTATGTGTTTGCTCTTATGTAGGACATGAGCTTGATAGTTCTGGTGGTGGTGATCACGAGGCCGGGAGAGCCGGTGTTTTGCCTAGAGCAGGTATATAACGCCTCTCTTTACTCTCTCGTGCTTGATTGATTTTAAAATCTCGTGTCCACTTTGTATTAAAATTTGATTAGTATAATATTTTCATGAAAATTTATTTCGCTTTGCTTGCTAATTTTATAATTCGTAAATAGCGTACACGATTTTCCTCACCACGGTTCAAATAACAAAAATCCAAATAATAAGAGTACAGTC
>PYAF01005045.1:1876-12898 GCA_007407185.1 Glycine tomentella | reverse complement strand
CAAAACCTCTGGAATTCAAGAATCAAGGCTAGGGTTTCTGCACAACTATGAATTCTTCTACTGCTTTGATGTTCTTGAGGCCTATGGCAGGCTAATTCTTGTATTGTGGGAAGGCCATGAACTGATGAGAACTCCTCTGTAATTTGACTGGTATTGAAATACATATGTTTTGATTGTTTTATTCTTTTTTGTTCTTCTTACATATTCTTATTTGGAATTGATCACTTCAATTAAGTACTTAGGGTTAGGATTCGCAATGGGAACGTTGGGGTTCTAATTTCTGACCTGTTAAGAATAACATTTGTTCATCACCTAGGGATAGGGATGCGTAAATGCAGACTTTATAATATGATCTTTTAAATGCTTAAACTGATAGAATTCACTAAGGAATTAGGTTTTCAATTCAGGTTAAAGGGTTAATTCACTAAGGAATTAGGGATTAACTAATCTAGGAAAGGCTTATTCTCTGAACAATCATAATAGGAACCCATATGATATATTCTCTAAATGCTTAGTTTGACAGAATCGCTAAGGGCTTAGGGTTCTCGATCGAATTAAAGGGTTGAATCGCTAGTTATCTAGGGTTTACAAATTTAGGAGCGATTTATCATGTGTGTACTTTAAAGTTAATAAACTAGTCAAGTGAAAGAGGAGGAATCAGAGGGGAGTGTGCTTGACCATAATTATTCTTCCATTGGTAATCTTCAATATCAATTTACTGCATTTCTTTAATTTCTGTCTTTACATTCAAAACAACCAATCCAATCAACAACACTTTTCTCTGCGTATTTCTGTTTTAATTTCAATCACATTCGTTAGTATTGCTGTGAAATCACCCCAATCCCTGTGGAGAACGATACTTACTTACCTAATCTTTATTACTTGGAAACGATCGGTGCACTTGCTGTGTTTTGCCGAGTCGCGCAACAAGTTTTTGGCGCCGTTGCCGGGGATTGGCAAACGGATTTTACAGTAATTTTAATCTTGTGATTGAACTTTTGTTACTAATCGCTTCTCCAAGTTTTATGCGAGGTTTAGCTAGTTCTGAGGATTTACAGTTTGACCCAAAAATAGAGAGAACAGTCCGAAGGAGACTAGCTAGACAAAGAAGAAGAGAAGCTGAAAACTTTGACTTTGATTCACTTCCTGAATTAGAGTCAGAAGAAGAAATGGCTGAAGAACAACTTAATCAGCCAAGACGGAGACCGGAAGATGAACTAATGGAGGATATTCTGGCTCCTATGTTCACAAGACCTAACTCCAGTATTGTGAGGCCACCAATACAAGCTAATCACTTTGATATAAATCCTTCATTGATAGCATTGGTGGAACGCAGTCAATTTGGAGGAGAGGACCTTGAAGACCCACATGATTTCATAGACAGATTTCTCAGAATCTGTGATACTATAAGACACCAAGGGGTCTCAGACGATGCAGTGAGATTAAGCTTATTCCCTTTTGCTGTTAAGGGAAATGCATTGAGATGGCTGAACCGTCAAACATCAAATAGCATCTCAACTTGGGAAGACTTAGTCTCAAGGTTCTTTGCTGAATACTTTTCCATGGATAAGTATAACCGGCTGGTGAATGAAATCACCAATTTCACTCAGAATGGAAGAGAATCCCTATGTGCTGCATGGAATAGATTTCAAGAGTTGATTAGGAGATGTCCACAATATGATATGCCTGTAGGTAAGTAGGTACGTATATTCTTTAATGGTATGACTCCTGACACTCGTATGATTGTTAATGTAGCAGCAGGAGGGACTATAAGGTCCAAGATAGCAGCTCAAACATATGAGCTTATTAACTCTTTGGCCCGGAATGAGAATGAAAGCATAGCACAACAGTCAAAGAGGGAACCAATTCAGTTGTCCACTAATGATGCAATGCTTGCGGAACAGAAGATTTTGGCACAACAACTAGCCAAGTTGACTGAAAAGATTGATAGATTGCAAGTTTCTGCAGCACAAGTAGCAGCTAGCCAAATCCATATAGTCTGTGAGTATTGTTAAGGTGAGCATGAGTCTAATGTTTGCCCTATTCTTGTTAGTGCTGACCCTGTGCAGGTGAATGGCATTTGGAATGATCAAAGGCAGCAACAACCATACCAGCAGTAGTCCTATCAGAGGAACAACAATTTTTCTGCTGGAAATAACTATCAAAGGATATTCCAAGGAGGTGGTCTGGACTACAAGTCCAACAACTACTTGTAGCCTCCTCCTATTCCCAACAAGGAGCCCTCTGAACTTGAAAAGGTTGTGATGCAGCTATCAAAAACAACAACAGAGTTTATATCTGAAACAAGAGCTCACAGGACTAACCAAGATGCTTCCATTAGAAACTTGGAAAACCAGATTGGTCAACTTGCAAAACAGTTGGCTGAGAGACCACAAGGCCAATTTCCAAGTGATACAATTGTAAACCCAAGGGAACATGCCAAGGCCATCACAACTAGAAGTGGTAAGGTATTAACTACACAAGAAAGGCCTAAGCAAGCAAGAAGGAAGCTGAGAAAAATTCTGCAGCAGCTGAAACACCAAAAGAAAAAGCTGCAGAAAAATTTGAAGAGCAGAATTCTGCACCACAACCAAAGAAGTGGGACTTTTCTCGCTTTGAGAAGCCCCCATATCCGGTGCAAACCAAACAACAAGTGCAGAAGCAGCAATTTGCCAGGTTCTTAGACATGTTTAAGAAATTGCACATTAATATACCATTTGCTGAGGCATTAGCTAATATGCCTAATTATGCAAAATTCATAAAAGAACTTCTATCTAAGAAGCATAAGCTGCAAGATTGTGAAACTATAGCGCTCACTGAGGAGTGCAGTGCAATAATTCAACGGAAGCTTCCACCCAAATTGAAAGATCCTGGAAGTTTTAATATGTCCTTGCAATTAGCAGATAGATCTATAAGAACACTCTCCGGGGTGATTGAGGATGTTTTAGTGAAAGTGGACAAGTTTATATTTCCTGCAGATTTTATTGTGTTGGACATGGAAGGGGAAAGTGAAATCCCTCTACTTTTAGGAAGGTCTTTCCTAGCCACTGCTAGGGCCTTGATAGATGTTGAGCAGGGAAAGCTTGAACTAAGATTGAATGATGAGTCTGTTGTATTTAGTGTATTTGATGCTATGAAACATCCAGCTGATGAACATGATTGTTTTAGGCTAGATGTGTTGGATAATGTTATTTGTGCAGGTATTACAACAGATTTAAAAGCAACTAAAACTAAGGTTCAAGCAAAAATTGCTACAACAACAGATTATGCAGAAAAATATGCAGCAGAAGAAGAAACAGCAGCAGCTATACATGCAAACTGTGCAGGAAATTATGCAGCAACAGAGATAGCAAGTGCAGCAGCAATATCTGCTGCAGAATTCAATCATGTAGCTGCAGAAAATTCAGCAGAACTGGTGCTGGAGGAATTAGAGATGAAGGAAGGTGATATCCCAACTGGAGCACCTAAAGTAGAATTGAAGGAATTTCCTGAACACTTGAAATATGTGTTCCTAGGTGAAAATGAAACATATCCAGTCATAATCAACAGAGGGCTGGATTGGCATGAAGAGGTAAAATTGCTTATGGTACTTAAGGAGCATAAGTCAGCCATAGGCTGGTCTATTTCAGACCTCAAAGGTATAAATCCCTCCTTTTGTACTCATAAAATACTAATGGAAAGTGATGTTAAACCTGTAAGGCAGCCACAGAGAAGGCTAAATCCCAAAATGAAAGAAGTGGTAAGAAAAGAAGTTGTTAAGCTTTTGGATGCAGGAATGATATATCCAATCTCAGACACACCTTGGGTAAGCCCAGTACAAACTGTTCCAAAGAAAGGAGGTATGACGGTCATTCAAAATGACAACAATGACTTGATTCCCTCAAGAACCATCACAGGCTGGAGGATGTGTGTTGATTATCGAAGGCTTAATGATGCAACTAGAAAAGACCATTTTCCACTTCCATTCATGGACCAAATGCTTGAACGCTTGGCTGGTCATGACTACTATTGCTTCCTTGATGGTTACTCTGGGTATAACCAAATCCCAGTGGCACCGGAAGACCAAGAGAAGACAGCCACATGTCCATTTGGGGTGTTTGCTTACAGGAGAATGCCATTTGGGTTGTGTAATGCACCTGCAACCTTTCAAAGATGCATGCTTTCAATTTTCTCTGACATAGTAGAAAGAGGGCTCGAGGTATTCATGGATGACTTTTCTGTTTTTGGCCCTTGCTTTAATTCATGTTTAACTAATTTAGCCAAAGTTCTTAAAAGATGTCAAGAAACTAATTTGGTTTTAAATTGGGAAAAATGCCATTTCATGGTGAGGGAAGGTATAGTACTAGGCCATAAAATATCTGAAATGGGAATAGAGGTAGATAGAGCTAAGTTGTTGTTGATTGAGAAATTACCTCCCCCTATTAATGTGAGCGGTGTTCGCAGCTTTTTAGGACATGCAGGTTTTTACCGAAGATTCATCAAGGATTTCTCCAAAATCTCAAAGCCATTAAGCTAATTGCTGGACAAAGACATTGAGTTCACGTTTGATGATGCTTGTCTTGAAGCATTTAACACTTTAAAGCAAAAACTCACCACTGCACCTGTTTTGATTGCTCCAGATTGGAGTTTACCTTTTGAATTAATGTGTGATGCTAGTGATTATGCAGTAGGTGCAGTTTTAGGACAGCGGAAAGAAAAACGCTTACATGTAATTTACTATGCTAGTAAAATCTTAAATGAGGCACAAGTAAATTATGCCACGACTGAAAAAGAGATGCTAGCTGTTGTTTATGCCCTGGATAAGTTTAGATCATATTTGGTAGGGTCAAAAGTGATTGTGTATACTGACCATGCAGTTTTAAAATTTCTGCTGCATAAACAAGATGCAAAACCACGTTTGCTGCGTTGGATGTTGTTGTTGCAGGAATTTGACTTAGAAATAAGAGACAAGGCTGGAGTTGAAAACAAGGTTGCAGACCACTTGTCTAGGATTCAGGAAAAGGACTTGCAAGATGGACCGGAAGTTGAAATCAATGAATCTTTCCCTGATGAGCAAGTGCTAGCTGTACAACTCAGTCCATGGTTCGCAAACATGGCCAACTTTAAAGCTGCTGGAATTATACCTGAAGAATTCAATTGGCAGCAAAAGAAGAAGTTTCTACATGATGCACGAAGGTATTTCTGGGATAATCCTTACTTATATTTTCAATGCATTAACAATGTTATCCCCAGATGTGTAGCTGAAAGCGATGTGCCGGATATTCTGTGGCACTGTCATTCCTCCAACTATGGAGGACATTTTGGAGCAAATAGGACTGCACACAAAGTGCTGCAATGTGGCTATTATTGGCCAACAGTATTCAGAGATTCCAAGAACTTTGTGATGCAATGTGATAATTGTCAAAGGACGGGCAATGTTTCTCGCAGAGATGAGATGCCACTTAACAGCATCCAAGAAGTGGAGCTGTTCGATGTATGGGGCATTGACTTCATGGGGCCTTTCCCTAAATCATTTGCCAATCAATATACATCTTGGTTGTTGTAGACTAAGTTTCCAAGTGGGTTGAGGCAGCTGCTTTGCCTACCAATGATGCCAAGGTGGTAATCTCATTCCTACGGAAGAACATCTTCACCAGATTTGGAGTGCCAAGAGCCATTATTAGTGATGGAGGGACTCACTTCTGCAACAAGCAACTAGATGGCTTGTTGGCCAAATATGGAGTCAAGCACAAAGTAGCAACCAGACAAGTGGCCAAGTTGAGATTTCCAACCGTGAATTGAAGCGAATACTTGAGAAAACTGTTGGAACATCAAGAAAGGACTGGTCTAAAAAGCTAGATGATGCTTTGTGGGCATACAGAACTGCATTTAAAACTCCTATAGGTATGTCTCCTTTTCATCTTGTTTATGGTAAAGCTTGTCATCTCCCTATTGAACTTGAACACAAAGCCATCTAGGCAACCAAGTTTTTAAATTTGAACTAACAAAAGCTAATGAAAAGAGGTTGCTTCAGTTGAATGAATTAGATGAGTTCAGGTTAGCTACATATGAGAATGCACGAATCTATAAGGAAAAGACAAAGAAGTGGCATGACAACCAAATTCATCAAAAAGAGTTTGTTCCTGGCCAACAACTACTGTTATACAATTCTCGCCTGAGACTCTTCCCAGGTAAGTTGGAATCACGTTGGCTGGACCATTCCTGGTACGAGAAGTCTATCCCTATGGCACAGTGGCAATCTCGCCTTTGGATAGTGACCGAGCCTTCAAGGTAAATGGTTATCGTTTAAAACACTATTTTGGAGGAGAAGTGGACAGAACTTCAGCTTCTGTTCCACTCCAAGCTACTGAGGTTTGAACTGAAACAAGCGTTTAGCTTAAGACGTTAAACGAGCTACTGGTAATGTACATAGTAGTTTAGGCTTTGTTTAACATTTTTAGCAGTGCATCTATCATTCTGCAGTATTTTTCTTCTGCATATTCCATAGTAGTTACTTAGGTTCATGCATTAGTGATTAGGAATTCAAATTGTTTTACACTTTGATAGCTTAGATCCATCATCATCATCATCATACATGTTCAAATTGAGTTAGTTTAGGAGCATTTTATTTAAGCCATATAAAATTTAAAAGCCAAGTAAAAAGAATGATAAAAAGCTGTTCAGAAGGCATGGCGCGACTCGCGCCAAGTGTGGCGCGATCAGCGCCAACCACTCGACCCATCCACGCTAATCGCATGCTTCCCACACTGATAGCGCGAGTTACTCGAACCAATTGGGCCCTTTTGCATTAAATCACGCTAATCGCGTGAAGATGGCACGATTAGCGCCATTTGTTCGAATCAATTGCCTTATTTTCAATGTCCCGTGCTAACCGCGTGGACCTGGCGCCAACCGCGCAAGTCATTCGAGCCAGAGGGCCTTTTCAGTGTTATTTCACGCGGATCGCGTGACATACCGCGCTATTCGCGCAACCAAATCGAACCAAAAAGCCTGTCCAGTACTTATGGCGCGATCCGCGCCGTCTTTCGCGCGATCCGCGCGGCGTCGTAGAACTGTTTTTTATTTTAAAACTGCCCATTCGCGCCTCACTCTCTTCCTCTCCCAAAACCACTCCTTCAATTCCGCCCTCAACTCAGCACCTTTAATAACCGACATTCTTCACCATCATTCTCTCTTTAAAAGCCCTTCACCATTACTTCATATCTCTTTAAAGGTTTCTCTACTTCTCATTCTCTCATTCTCCCTACGTATTCACTCTCCCACTTTCTGCCTCACAATTGATTTTCTGCAAAAGCTTAAATCATTAAGGACTAAGGTTGATACAATGGCTGGAGACAAGGTAATTTCTGAAAATTATGTGCTTTCAAATGAATCATGATAGAGCCATGACCGGTAGGAATTTAAATATCAATGCTTGAAACCTTCATGTTATTTCCGATAGAATTCTGGAAAAACCTTAGGCTAGAGAACAAATTAATGTTACCATTTGCTTGCCTGCTATTGATTTTGTTCAAGTGGGAATGTGATATGATCCCACTAGGCTTAATATGTTGATTTGATTATACGCCTATTAGGTGTTTGTTAAAATGTTTGAATGAAAAATTGGACTAACCTGTGTTGAAATAGATTAAGCCTTTTTAATAGTTTGAATGTTGTGATAAAAATAAGCTTAGATACCTTTGTTTGATTCCAGTTGTGCAAGTATGACTTGTTGTCCATAAATTATGCTTAAGGTTCTGGTAGAACTATGATGCTTGATCATCGAATTATGCTTTAAATACACTTGAGTTGCAATTGAACATGATTGAATAGATTAATTATGCAATTTGAACTGCTAACACAGTATTCATGAGAGCCATGCATACATTGAATTACTTAACATGGAACATTAGTGCTGTGATTAAACTAGACCCAATTTTGATGCTCGGGCAATATGTCTTGATGTGTGTGCTTAAATCTGGAACTTTTGAATATAGAACTGAACTAAATCTAGCTAACTGATGTGCACTCACTGCTTGAAATTGTAAATTGATAAGGACCACATGGACTAGGAATTGACATTGCGAATTGATGTGGGTATTTATAATTGCATTGATGATTGAAACCACTATGCTTGCATAACTAGGACTGAATTTACAGATTTGTCATGAGCTAAATCTGGGAATCCAGGTTAAGGCTATTCTTTTATCTGTTCTAATGTGCTTGTTGTATACTAGTCCAAAGGATAAATTTTGCAGGGTGTGAATAATCTGATGGAAATTATTTTCTGATTTTGTATATATTCGACACTTTAATCTGGGAATTGTTGTTGGGACTGAATTTGAATGAAAACCATTTTGTTGTCATAGAACATCTTGAATTTTTGAACTGACTAGACCCATATTAACTAAAGATTGTTAACGAACAACTTGAAGTGTAGTTGAATAAGACACACTGAATTGATTTTTAGTGTCTACATCTGATTTGACTATTGAACCCATTTTGTGTGATATGTATTTGTGATAATTAGGACCAAATGATTAGGAATATGATTGCATGAAATGGTTGAATTGTTGGTGGATATAAGGATCCTAAATCTGGGAATGGAAACCTCATGCTTTGCTTGTAATTGAATTAGGTTGGACCAATTGGGCTATGTCTTGTTTCATAGAGATACATTGATACAATTGTGCTGGAACTTTGAATCGCTTGAACTGTCAATTGGTGCGATGACTGAATTTTAATTCTAATTGATGCTATTCCACTGTTTGCTTGAATGATAACCTGAGAATCTGAAGTATTGATTGCTTCCATCTCACTATTCTATGCTTAATCTTATTTGTTGATAATCTGGCCCGATGAAGGAATGAAATCTGGGAATTCAAAATGCTTAACCCTTATATATATGTACTTGGATTCTTTTCTGATTTCAGGGAAAACAAATAGCTAAAGGTAAGAAGAAAGCCACAGCAGAAGGAGGAAAGAAGAGAGCCAGAGTAGCAGACTTTGTTGAAGCCAGATTCCGGACCGCAGAGTGCCAAGAGAAGTTTGATACTTGGTATCTGCCGAAAAAGATCATATTAGAGAAGAAGATCCTTTGGGAAACGCTTCCAGAGGATAACCCGGTGAGAGCAGTGATTCTCAGACGCCAGCGGCAGAGGCTTGTCACTTTTCCAGAGCCTAGCTCTAGCATGATACTAAAGGAGTTTTTGGCGAATGTTGATCCAGACACCGTCTATCGGACCAGGATGTCTTGGGTGAGGGGTGTCCAAGTATCTTTTGATGATACAGCTATTGAGCGTCTATTGGACACCCACTATGACCCCTTCGATAACTGTGACTTCCTCCAGCTCT
Organism: Glycine tomentella; assembly: GCA_007407185.1. Classification (NCBI taxonomy): domain Eukaryota; kingdom Viridiplantae; phylum Streptophyta; class Magnoliopsida; order Fabales; family Fabaceae; genus Glycine; species Glycine tomentella. Next base: position 3,565 of record PYAF01005045.1, on the reverse strand, counting down.
TCTTCCGGATGCAGCCAGATGCGTTGGCAAAGATGTATAGGGACGAGGTTCCCCAGCTGGCCACCACCATCCGTAGAGCCATCACTGGCCTCTACACGGCTTCGAAGCCCAAGTCCGGCCTAGATTATATACCAGAGAAGATGCGAAAGCACGATCTGGTGGGAGATGCCGCTTTCTGGCATCAGTTCGTGAATCACACCGTCATACCTTCTACTAATATGACGGATGTGAACGTCGAGAGGGCGATTCTACTTTATACCCTTCGAGGTGAGGGTAATCTTCTAATTTCTAACATTCTCTCTGACAGGATTCTACATATGATGCAGGACGCTAGCAGCAAGTCCTGGCTGGCACACCCCTCCCTTATTCTACAGTTATGCCGCCAGGAAGGGGTAGAAGTTGCGGATGACAAACCCATGGATGTCCCGATCTCCTCACTTATGAGCCACAAGACTTATCTGGACGCCATGGAGGCAGCAACTAATGAGCAACTCCTCAGAGCTTCAAAGCTCAAACCTGAGGAGATTGCAGCCCGCTCCCCCAGAGACCTCCCAGCACCAGAGGAACCCCAGCCAGTTCAACCACCATCAGTACAGGCAGCACCATCAGCCTCAGCCCCTACTCCTGAGCATGCACCACTTTATATAGATTCTTCTTCATATCTAGCTTTCCAGGAGTTTGTCAGGACTCAGCTGGCTCAGCAGACCACCATGCTAGGAGCCATATGCAGACATCTGGGCATTCCACCAGCCGAGTACCAGATTACATCACCAGCACCAGCAGCTACTACTCCAACCACCGAGACTACTCTGATTCCCTCCGATGCAGCAGCTACAGAGCCATCCATTCCTGAGCCACCTCAGACATCAGAGGCTGCAGAGATTGTAGAGAGAGGAGAGGAGTGATCAGGACACACTTTCATTTTCTGTTTTCTGTTATTTTTATTGTTATGGTTTTTGGTTTTATTTTAGATACTGCACCAGACATTGCCATTACATTCTGCACACTTTATATCACTGCATATATATATATATATATAGCACAGTTTCATTTGATTTATTTTGCAATAAAAACTGTTTAGATCAATGTTGAATTGAATGCGATTTTCCAAATAATGCTCAAAATTTTCCAAAGTGTTGTGACCTTATTTGTGGTTGCTGGGGACATCAACATATAAATCTGGGAATGGTTACACATTATTTCGCAAATCACAATCAAGAAACAAATGACATCTAACAGAACTTTTCAAAAAATTTTCAAAAATAAGCAGCACATCCAATTTTTCAGACTAAAAGTAAATGGACACAGTGATGGATAGGATTTCTGGATGAAAGCTTGATGAAATGAACATAGCATGAATTGCATGATGCATGAATGGAATTTGATTGTTGGTATGTGAAATGAATGTTGAAGTTGAAATGATGCTTGAAATGCAGTCAGCTGAGATTGACTTGAGTTTTAACACCTGTAAGGATTCGAGCCAAACAGCGGTAATGTTTTCTTTCCGAGAGACTCCAATTTCATTGTACTCTAGAACTTGAATTGTTTCTCTGGATGCAGGTGTGACTTGATATGATTAAGGCATATTTTTCTTCTGAAACTAGGGCCAAATTAACTCACCTTCAATTATTTTCCAATTGCACCTTATTTGAGCCTAAGCCTTTCATTTCAAAATGTCCCAAATCAAGA
>PYAF01005044.1:0-17855 GCA_007407185.1 Glycine tomentella | reverse complement strand
AATTATTGGACGCACAGGTAAATTCGATGATATCATAGAGTGAATGTAAAATATAAATAAATACATAAATACACAAAGTATTGTTAGAAACATAGTTTTTCCAAACATCAAAAGATAAGGTAAATACAAAAGATGTCTTTAACAAAGAAACCAACGTCCATACTTGCTAGTGGGATCGGGGAACTCAATAATGAATTCCATATCTGCTTTGATATTGTAGTCATTAACTAAAGATTTCCAACCAGAACCAAGCTTAACATGTTTGCGGTGATGATTGAATACAAGTTTACATGGTCTTCTTCGTGCAAAAATAATATGTCTGAAAGCTGAGTCACGCAAAAAGTAATACATTTTACTTGGTAGATCCTGCAACATAGATTGCTGATTAGTAGAATTGAATATACAGATTTAAAATATTCAAAAAGATGATGTTAACCTATGTTGTATCGAAATGCTTACCAAGGCACTGCAAGTAACTTTGTATTCGTTCAACATTATGTGGAAGACGACGGAGTCAGGGTTTGATCTATAAATAGAATGCCATTGTGGAAATGCCCGTGGCATGGAAGTGCTTTTGAAAACTGTTAAAAAAAACATAGACTGACCATAAAAGGTTAAAATGATGTGATGATGTCCGGGAAGATCATAGTAATCTCTTATGGCGGCCCATCCATCCACAAGTAAAGGATTTTGTATGGACTGATTGTATTTAACAAAATGACGTTTGCCATGACAATCAATCAATTGCCAAATCTCATCCAAGTTTTGTTGATTAGCTAATACAAAGCTTTTCGGAAGTTCTGCATAAGGCTACATATAACAAAGTATAAGTGATACAAGACAACAAATAAAACCAGATATAATGAAGAACACAATGAAATTCTTACCATGTCCTTAACATGGATAGTATGAACTAAATGTTCAGATGACCTATAAAGCTGCATCATTTGTAATGCAATCTCTTTAGTATTTACGTTATCCGAAGACATTTCTGGTAACAAATCTGCAGCTTGTAATAAGTGTAAAAGATGTACTTAACTCCTTCAGCCACTATATGACAACAAAAAGTGTAACAATGACAATGCTAGAGTTGAGTATATTTCATCCACCAAATAGTTGCTTCTCTTCCTTTCTCAATTTCTGGTTTTATTTGAAAAATTTGCTTTATAGAAAATAAGAAGTCATAACAAAATTGAAAGTGACACTTAGCCTTGCTTTCTCTATATTGTTTGTGATACACAAAAAGCTAAGTGATTAATCTTGGGGATTTTGAAACCATCAGTACCAGTGGCAAATAATGCATGCAAATGTGACGACAAGAATAATATGACTAAACATATAATTAAGTTTTTTAGCCATAATATTTAATGACCAAACAAATGTGCATCTGACAAGAAGTGTAAAACATGCACTTAAGTTCTTCAGTTATAATATGACAACTCAAAGTGTAACAATGGCAATGCTAGGCTTTAGTATATTTGATCCAGCAAATAGAAGAATCCCATAAGACCATATTTGATACGGCTAAGCATTATTCATAATAGTGTATATTGAAAATAAGAAGTCACAAGAAAATTGAAAGTGACACTGAGGCTTGCTTTGTCTATATTGTTTGTGATACACAAAAGGCTCAGTGCTTAGTCTTGGTGATTTGCAAAACCATCAGTAGCAGAGGCAAGAAAAGGCAACATATAACAAAGTATAAGTGATACAAGACAACAAATAAAACCAGATATAATGACCACATAAGAGCATATTTGATACGGCTAAGCATTATTCATAATAGTGTATTATAAAACGGTTATGGATAAATTTAAGACAAACAAAAGCACTTATAAATAATATATAAAAACTAAAATTAATATTTTACCTATTAGTAAGATTTTATATGGCTCTGTTCGTAAGAGTTGTTTGTCTTCCTTTCAAAATTTCTGGATTTATTTGAAAAAATTGCTTATATTGAAAATAAGAAGTCATAAGAAAATTGAAAGTGACACTGAGGCTTGCTTTGTCTATATTGTTTGTAATACACAAAAGGCTCAGTGCTTAGTCTTGGTGATTTGCAAAACCATCAGTAGCAGAGGCAAGAAAAGGCAACCAAATTTGAGCACAGTAGTTATACGTGTGCTTAACTTTTTCAGCCATAATATGAATATTCAGTGTAAGAATCTGAATGCTAGACTTGAGTATAAGAATATGTTTGGTATGGCTAAGCATTATTCATAGTGTATTATAAGAACAGTTATGGATAGATTTCTTATTATTGAGAGCACTTATAACTAATATAATAAAACATAAACTATTACTTTACCCATTAATAAGGTCTTATATGGCTTTGTTCGTGAGAGTTGCTTGTCTTGCTTTCTGAATCTGTGGACTTATTAGAGAAATTTAAATTGAGAGATTATGGATAAATTTCAATGATTATTCTTGGTCATTCAGAAAACAACAGTACCAGAGGCAACAAATCCATGCAAATGTGATCACAGGAATAGAGATGGAAAAACATCCAAAACAATCAGGTAACAGAAGCAAGCAAACATGTACTGTATTAAGAAAGTACAGCCGTTACCAAAAAGGAAGCCAAAAGCTTCAGGTAACAGGAGCAAGGCAGTTCTTTTAAATGGTGATTCAAAAAGCAAGGTACAAGAGGCAAGAGAACGCAAGCAGATATGAGCACAGAATTCAATAGTATGACACTTTCATTTGAAACAGTTTGTAAGATGGAGATAAAAAACATTCCAGATCTGTTTTCACATGCATAGCTGCTACACATTTTAAACCCTAAGTTTAATCATAACAGGTTATACAAATTTGATAATATTGATGAAATAATCAAATTCCATACCAATAATAAACCGTATTTTAGCGATGTATTTGTAGTATGAAGGCAATTTCGAATGATTGTTAAGTACTCACCTTAGTTTTCCAGTTCTGTGGTTTGCCGTTAGTGTCAATGAATGCAGCATTCACGCATTCGACGGATAAAGAAAAGGCTGGACATCTTTTGTGTCGTTGGGCCTTTGGCAGAGTTTATCATTATGTGGCAAATGGGTCTCAGCAAAGTTGACTACAAAGTACAAATACATTGCTGAGAATGGGAGTATGAGTAACAATAACAAATACCGTGTAGTGAAGCTGTAAAGATCTACTTTGGGCCTTAGTTCACATAACATATTATATTTCATTTCAACTGAATATAGGGTCCAGTAGTAAAAAAAAAAAAAACCTGTTTTAAAAGCTGTGCCTTGGTTATATAAGCTGATGTTCTTCGTTTGGTCTAATTTTGTTGATTTGTTTCCATAAATTGTAGTATTTTTTTTTAAACTTGATTTGGATTATCTAAATGTTTTGTTTCATTATTTATCCCATCATCTAAACCAACTCACTAAAAAAAGTGTACAAATTTTTTTGACTTTTTCATTAAAGTTTTTTAATTAGGTAACATAATTATTGAGATAATTGCAACATATTTCTTATGAGCTGTTGTTAATTTAATTCATTTCTTTGTCTTGAGTTTACTCTACATATAAATTATGCAGCCACTTTTGGTCTAGGATTTTGAAAGGCATTCAACTATAGGATCAAAGACTATAACATAGAATGAAAACACATTCGCAAATAGAAAGGTAATTTATAAACATTAAATCGTGTATGTAGCACTTGTAATGGTCCAACAATTAAACATAAAGCTGATATTGTGAATTACAGAAGGGAACATATTTATATAAATGCAGAATAGCCTTTGAATACTGAATCAACACATAAACCATATCACTATGTTGCTTGTTGGGTATGGGAATTCCATTATAAACTCATGGTTAGCTTTGAGATCATTATCCTTTGCAAAGGCTTTCCAACCAGATCCAATTTTAGCACTTTTTCTCCAATGGTTAAGGACAATCTTGCAGGGCACCCTTCCTTCAAAACAAATGTTTTCAAAACCTGTGTCCTGCAGGTAGTAATACATTGGGCTTGGCAGATCCTGAAATCAACAATAATTGTTGTCAGAAATGCATAGCTTCATATTAATTTAGACAGACTTAAATGCTATAATGGTTGTATTGTGTAACTTACCAATGCACTGGAAGATATCTTGTTGTCATTTAGCCATACACGGAACACAACAGAGCTAGGATTCTGTTTATATAGCGAGTGCCACTTTGGAAAGGCATGTGGCTCAGACCCATTTTTGAAGACAGAGATGAGAAAGAAAGATTGTCCATAATGTAAAAATGTAATTTGACAATCACCTTCCAGATGGTAGTGCTCTCTAATAGCTGCCCAACCTGTGGTAATTCGAGGATTTTGCAGTGATTGGTTGTATGTCACCACATGATGATTGGCATGAGCATCAATGAGATGCCATGTTTCTTCCAAATGGTCTTTCCATTTCATTGCCCAGCTTTTGGGAATCTCTGCAAAAGGCTACATGAACAATACAAACCAATAGAATATAAGTAACCTAAAAAACTACATGTGTAGAACATAATAAAATGAGTTATCAGGTATAAAATGCCATGTATAATGTTAGAGTTCACCTGGTTTGTAACATGCACAGTATTGAAACTTTCATATGGGGTCCTATTAATCTGCATCATTGTTGTAGCAATTTCATTAAGCTGATGTTGATGTTGATTCATTTTTGCTGGGTTAAACATATAACATGAAAAATGAGAATTTCAAGCGTGTGATCATGATGCATAACAGATGAGACAAAAGAAATTGTAAATGCCATGTAGAAGCAAAAAACATTAGGTGCAGAACAGGATAAGAAATATGAATTTGTGATTGTAAATGTACAACAAAAACATAATTTAATAATCTCAGAAACAACATAAACAACATGATAATATGGTACTTATTTTGCTATCAATTTTTTTTAAAAAAAAATAGATACTGAGTAGAATATTTATACACACATTGTTTGTCATATTTTGCTATTGCAGGATATTTTTCAATAAGCATGTCGCACAACTACTATATATAATTGGGATATACAAGTTAATTTGATTATTAATCCTTCAAGCAAATGACAACGACAGTATAATTTGAATGAGGAATGAACAAAAAAAATTTCGGCCTGTAAACTACATGGGTTTCAGTTTCATATATAAGAAAATATGCACAATTACAAGGCAAACTATTCAAATTGTGTTCAATAATGTAAAATCCAGTAATATATTTGTTATACTGAAAATGGTTCTAATATGTGATAGTCTTGACAATATCATATACAAAATTTGTTAGAAGAAAACATAGAAGATCTTACCAGGAGTACAATGAAAAATACTTCACCGTTAACCCAAAATGGCTGAGATAGACTGGTTAATAAGCACAATCACGGTGTTTGTGATGGTATAACAAATAATGAAATGACTTGAGCGTTTTTTCTTTAACAATGACGGGCTTTTTATTATTATACTAATTTGCTATGGATTCAATGAGCGTCTTTGTGATGATTGGTTCGAAATGACCTTTTGTTTTCTTGTAACTGATGGGTTCCTTGTGTATTGGAAATGACGGTGTTTTGTGAATGGTTATCTCATAATGAAATGAGTTGAGTTTTGAACAGATGGATACCAAGTAAATGCCAATAGCCGTTTAATGAAACTGCTGGTAACGGTCATATATCACCTTTCCATGTTACGGTGTTGACCATAAAATATATTAGCCCAATTACTTAGAGAGTCTGAAGAAGAGAAAGTTTGTTATTGGGCTCAAGTAAGGAGTTACAGCCATTATCAGTTTGATTATAAAAAATTGTAGTAATTGGGATTAAATAATTAGTTGCAATCATAGAAAACCATGGATAATAAATGAATTTTTAATATATATTAACTGACAACATTGGGTTAAGGTTCAGGCCACTTTACCAAGCTTAATGTTTATAATAGCATACCAAGCAATATCAGTTTTGACTTTGACTGTGAAAAAATAAATCACAATTTATCATTAAACGTGATGCATCAATTTATATGTAAGATACAGCAACCCATCAAAACCATGTATGACTTAAGTATGTCTTAAACCAGAATACAATTGATCATGTGCTAAAATCCAAGCCCATCATGGCAGCAAGTATCTCAGAATTGTGTATAAGGCTGATGAATAAACTTGACATTTAAGCTGGTGTTCCATGACACTACAAACTGCTTTGCAGTATCTCAGGTGTTAGCTGTGATACTGGTGTTCCACAAAAGGCATAAACTTAGTATGAGGCTATCCTGGATAACAGTTGAGCATGTCCAAAATGTACACATTGGTATAAACTGCCTTTGCAATTCTGGGTGAGGATGCTGATAAGTAATGGAATAGAAGCCAGATTCTGCATCCATGAAAAAATTAAGTCCAAGAAGTGAAAAAGAAACATGAAATGTAAAAAAGCACATATACATCAGGACATACCAAAGATTTTGAAAAACTTCTTTGAAAACTACATTGGTAGTTATATTTTGCGGTTTTCCATCTTTGTCGTGAATCAGGATTTTTAATCCACTTTTACTTTTAACTCTTGAGAATGCAACATAAAGTTGACCATGGCTGAAAACTGGATTAGGAAGGTATAATCCAACACATTCAAGAGATTGGCCTTGAGATTTATTGATGGTCATAGCAAATGACACTATAATTGGGAATTGTCTCCTTATCATCTTGAATGGCCATGGAGATTGGGATGGTGATAATGACATTCGTGCAATGTAAACCAAGCTGCCAATGTTTTTACCAGAGATTATTCGAGCTTCAATAACATGATTAGCCATCCTAGACACAATCAGTCTTGTACCATTACATAACCCTTCTGCTTGATCGATATTTCTAATCAACATAATAGGTGTGCCTATTTTTAGTATGATTCTATGATTAGGTAATTCAGATGTTTTTAACGAATGTAAAAACTCTGGTGTAATGGTATGATAAGCCTGACTATCAACAGCATCTGTCATGTCAATCGAATCAGAATTTAAATATTCTTTTTCATTACCTGGAATAATGTTCAAAACATAGTCATTTAATTGATCGACCACGTCAATGGTTGTTGCTAATATAGCCCTGTTGCTGAGATATTTTTCATTGTTATAGTTGTCTCTGATGTCTGGGTAGGTATGATTGACAATGGATTCAATTGGGTCATTGAAGTCTGTAATCAGAAAATCAGATGGTATTTCTATCTCAAAAAATCCATCATCACCTTGGCCTAGATTTCCATCACCAACATCTAGAAGCCATTCAGAAAAGCTTTTGATGTCTTCAGCATTTTCAGTTGTTGAGTTTTGCTGTAACCGCATGTTCTTTGTCAGCTTTAACACTTTGCAATCATCCCACAGGTACGATGCATTAATAGTAGCATGCACAATGTCTGATCTGCTGCCTCTAGGTATGACAGGTAAGATTTGCCTGAAATCACCTCCAAATACAATAACCTTTCCTCCAAATGGCAGACTATTGCCATGAGATGTACACATAATGTCCTTCATTGTTTTATCCAATGCTTCAAAACAGAACTTATGTGCCATAGGAGCCTCATCCCAAATTATCAATTGTGTTGCCTTTAACAGTTCAGCTAGCTCACTCCCTTGGTGGATATTACAAGTGGAGTTTTCCAATGTAGGCACAGGAATACAAAACTTTGAATGTGCAGTTCTACCATTGGGTAATAATAATGAGGCTATACCACTTGAAGCGACAGTTAAAACAATTTGTCCTTTCAAACGTAATGCAGAGGCTAATGTCTTCCACATAAAAGTTTTGCCAGTACCTCCATACCCATATAAGAAAAATATCTCCCCAGCCTGTCTGGTTACAGCATTTATGATAAAATCAAAAACCTGTCTTTGCTCATCTGTATTACACAACATCTTGTCACTGTTCAATTATGTGAAATTTGGAATGATTATTTTAATTGTGAATATCTTTCTCTGAATAGTTAAATTGGCTAACCTGTTAAACTTGCGAAGTATGATTCAAAATCTAGATGTAATTGGACTTTGTCAAAATGAAGCTCAGCATGTATATATCGGTTGCCGACATTTGATACATCTACACCTGTTGGAAACGGCATGCATGGAAAATCCTTGAGAGATTTCTTATTCGACTGTAATATCTGTTCAATATGCAGCAGGGCTAAATTTTGCAACTCTTCAATTGGCAATTGCAAATCTAAACAGAAAAACAATATAATGAATAAAGCTTGTTCAGAACACATGCTGCAAGGACATAAAATAGTGTTAAATTTTGTATTTTTAACCTGGTATGTTTGTAACTCTCCTTTGTTCATGTAGAATACCATCAATTAGATACTCCCATGTCTGAGACCACACATGTTCTGGTCTATCTATACTATTAGACATGAGCATAGTAACAAATAATTTTCTTAGAAAGTGGCCAGAGCCCCACTGGTATGCTTCTTTTAAAGCCTCGATATATTCTTGATCATCTTTGAGCAAGCCCATAGCAAAGCAAGCTTCTCTATATGATGGATAAAGTTGACCATCCACTGTACGAATTTGTTCATAAGTGGTAGGTCCTTTCACCATGGACAACATCATCCTTAGATAAAACAATTCACCAGAAATTGGGGGGACCCAGTTAAGCCTTCCAATGGTATAGCCTTGTTTTCGTGGCTTCCAACGTCTCTCCTTAGCAACATATGTAAATTTTGTCACAAATTGCACGTATGTTAACTCCTTTGCTTCACTGAAAATGGAATTAGCTTGTAGCCAAGACGTAAACATTGAATCCTTAACAGTTGGTTTCGACAGCAAAGCATCAATATCATCATCATCTTCAAATATTATAGCATTTTCACCAGGTAAATGAAAATACAACCTTTCTACAGCAGGTAGTCTTTTCTGAATTGGAAATGAAAATATTCTCCAGCAACCTTCACAAGGAGAAATATACCTACCATCAAGATAATGTTTAATCTCATCAAGACATTGGCCTGTTGTACCATCCTGATTTTGTAGAGGTACAACAGCAGCAGTTATTCGATCAAACCCTTTATTTATATATTTGAATAAATATTTGATGGATGTTGACTGATTGCACCATTCTACATTCAGATGAGCTTGGAATTTCAACAACAAAATTGGATTATATGGAACTACATATCTGTTGTCTAAAGGTATCTTATTTTTTTCAATGTGTCTTCCATCATTCCGCCTTCTATAAATTGGATATCCATCTTGGTCAACAACAGTTTGAGGCTGCCATTTTTTTGGAAAAAATCTACTACATTTCCCATCTTTCATGCATGGAGAATTTCTGTTTGCTTGGCCACAAGGACCGTGCATCATATGATTCTTCACACATTCATACAATTCTGGTTGTTGAATTGCATCTGGTATCTCAGCTGATATGATCTTATCAATGTCTGCATCAGATGGATGCTTGCTGCTAGCAGATAGAAACAGCAAGATATGAGCATGTGGCAATCCTCTTTTTTGGAACTCAATTGTGTAAATATCTGCAATGAAACATAGTATGGTTAAAGTTATTGTCATTATTTCATGTTTGTTGTGAGTTAGGAGTGCAGATCTTACATGCTATAACACGGCCAAAAGTTTGTTTATTTATCAATTCAGACATTAGTTGGTCTAGCTTAATTTTAAATACTCTTGTAACAATATCTGGCCGATCAGCTGCTGTTAACTTTAAAGGTGAAATAATCCTTTGAATCTCAGGCCAATATGGATTACAAGTAAAAGTCAGGAACAAATCTGGAAACCCAACACTGCTGCAAATGGCCATTCCATCAAAATATAATTGATCCATGTACCTGCGGCTACCCACAAAAGATGAAGGTAGAACAATACGCTTGCCACAAATTGTACTGAGATTGTTATTGGCTTCCTGTGAGTTCTTTAATGTGATGTATTTATCACAACGCAGTTGCTTTTGATTATTTCTTATGAACCTTAATCGTTCTGCTTCCATCATTGCATAACCATCAACAATAAATTGCTGAAATAACCTTTTGGATCTCAATAAGGTTTGACCTTCTCCATCTCTGGATTGTAGCCTAAAACACAAGAACTGTCTAATAGTTACTTTGTTCCTCTTTCTTTGATTTGAATCATTCATATCTCTATGTTTTATATCATTCCGATATCCATCTTCACCATAAGGAAACAACAAAGGATATTGCAATCCAAGATAACTTGGATGAAGCTCATTGATCCTTTGTAATCGGCCGCTTTGTTTTTCAACTATGATGTCTCTATTGATAGGTTGAGATGCATCACCAACAATAACTGCAGCAACCTCTGAAACTGTAGGCAGATTATATATTCTTCCATCTTTTTTCCTGTCTGCTATCAGATGCAAATTAAGATTTTCAGCTTTCGAAATGTTAAATCTGTCTCTTGCCATTCTAAAAGATTTTGCGAACACATTGTGTTCATCCAGCATTTCTTTTAACTTTGATACAAGGTTTGAATCAACAATGTCTTCCCATCTAAACATAATAACATACTGTTAATCCACATGCCTTTTTTAAAAATTCAATATTGTCCACAACATAATAAGACTAAATTTACCTTGCTGCACCAATTCTGTTTTTGATTTCATTTTCAGTGTCATAGATATAGAGTTGAGCAAATTTTGGTTGTTTTCCAGGCATTGGTAATAGGCTTCCAATCAAATGACATGATTGTCCATGAAGTCTATAAATGGGTGGACCTTTTCCTTTCAATAAACTTTGATCTATATTGGCACCAACTGAGCTAAAAGCAAACATCATATTATAAACCCTGATGTTTTGTTGGTAATTTTTGCTTTGCTCTGCATCGCCGTCACATAGTAGACGTTTTAAGAGTAATGGTGGATCTTTTAGCAAAGGAAGTTCAATCCTTCCAATGTTGCAACAAAGAGTATATTTAGTATCTCTCTTGTTTCTGTATTTTGTCTTGCTCTCTTGATCCCACATGTGAGCTTTACAATATGTACATGTATTAATAGGGTCACCTATATCAAGATATCCTATCAAACAATTAAAAATTACTATCAGCTAATGCATAATAGTCTTTATGTTCAAATTTTGATTGTGAATAGACTTACAAACCTGTGCTAAATTTTGGATCACAATACTGTGATTTATCTGATATATGATCATCATCATCCGTATCATCACTGTGTTCTGCATAATTCATAATATCCGTTTAGTTAATTGTCTTCAACATGTCTTATAAAACATTTAATATTCTAAGGTTTCAAACCTCCATTTACAGCAAATAAATGAACGGTATCATGTATTTGCTACAAACCTGTGCTAACTTGGTCATCACAAATATGTGTTTGATATGATAGATCATCATCATCATCATCCGCATTTATTTCCTCTCTTTCCTCATCTATGCAGTTAGGTTGAATGTACTGAGTATGACTATGATTTTCTTTGTCAACAGCAGAAGTTGAAGATGGAACATCAAATTCATTGACCAAATTAGCTGTGATCGAGCTGGTATTTTTAATAGTTCTGAACCGTTTGTTTGGGAGGCCAGTTGGTTGTGGCTGAGTATTAGTAATTCCAGCAAATGGAATCTGTCTACCTATGTTACAGCTTACCATTCCATATGAAATGACACTACCTGAAAAGTAAATAATGTCTCATTGCCATTTAACTAATAACAGCAATGTCCATACTAAAATGATAGAATACACAATTTGATAAACCAGTACCTCTGTTTTCATTTCTTTCGTATGATTTACACCTTTGTTGTAACAAAAATTTTCGTCTTGCTCTTGCAGCTTTTGTGACAACCTTTATTCTCAAATCCTGTTGTTCAAATGCTGCAACATCAATATAACATTAGTCTGATATAATGCATAATCCATAATAGTCTTATACTTAATTGTATTCAACATGTGTTATATAGAATTTGATATTCTATATAATGTTTCAGATGTCCATGTTAACATGATAAACGGAACAGTACCATGTATGTGCTACAAACCTACGGTAATGCGGTCACCACGATTGTGTGTTTCATCTGATTCTTCATCATCATCGTTATCATTCCCATTATGACTGTGTTCTGCATAATTCATAATGTTTTACTAATTATATCAGTTATGCGCCTATGTTAACTTGATACATCCATTTTCCTTGTTATCTTTATTTCAATAGTACCATTTATGTGCTCTACTTCCAATGCCATTTGCTCTGGTACAATGCACTGAATATGGCTCTGATTATCTTTGTCAACAGTAGAAGTTGAAGATGCAACATCAAATTGATTGACCAAATTGGCTCTGACCGAGCTTGTATTTATTAAAGTTCTGAATCGTTTCTTTGGAACATCACTTGCATCTGGCTGAGTATTAGTGATATCAACTAATGCAGTCTGTCGACCTATGTTACAGCCTATTGTTCCATATGAAATACCAGCACCTGATAAATAAATTTTATATCATTAGTGTTTCACTAATAACAGAAACGTGCATAATAAAATCATTCAATACAAGCTGTGGCTATCAGTGTAGATATGTTAAACCTGTTGTTTCCTTAAGTTTGTTAATCATGACACCACTACTATGGTTACATGTTGATGAATTCTTTTCTTGCAGAATAGCTTTTCTTCTTAATCTAGCATGTTGAGCATTGGTAAAATGTGAAACCTTATCTGAATAGCCAGCTACTAATTGGTTAAATTCATAATAATAATAGTAACAATTCAAGGGCTCTGTATGTCAATAAATTAACTTAGATTTAGTTTAGTTAAACCAATACCTCTGCTTTGATTTCTTTGATATGATATTGACTTTTGTTGTAAAACAAATTTTCGTCTAGCTATTGCAGCTTTTGTTGCAACCTTTCTTTTCAAATCCTCTTGTTCCATTGTTCAGCCTATGCAACTATTGAAATAATTAGGTTGACCTTGGGTATCTTTATGTGCTTACCGACACACAGAGCCCTTCAAAGGATTCACTTTCACAACAACATGAAACATGTATTAAATATGTTGTCACTGCATTTACCTTTTCATAATAATTGACATTTCTCTACAAATCTAATGCTTCTGAGCATAACATATGCTATTAACCAATGAAGATTGTTTTCAATGTTACAGATTAAAACAATTATTGATGCATTAATAAAAGAGTATAATATTGAAAAACTAACTATCTACATTTACGTTTCATTTGGGTCATGGTCACCAAACATTGTTGAAAGTATTCAATAGAATAATTATAAATGCTGGTCAGCTGAGACTAATGAAGTTAAATAATGAACACTGTTGTCAATACCATTGAATACAATAATTAATGGACAGGAAAAATAACAACAATAATATTCAATAGTTGATTCTACCTTTATATCGTATTTGCCATCCAGTATTCTCAATCTTCCAAAAATTCAATAATCCACTTATATAAAAATGCTTGTGAGTATCTGGAAGCACAGCTATATAGAAGTAAGAACTTCATCAGAAATTATTAATTTCATGTGTAGAAATTGCTATGCCATTTTTGCCTGTGAAATACATTGTCATAGCTTGAAAGAAACAGTTTCAATGTAAGTATTCCTACTTGGAAAAGCTAATGCTAGCATATTGGGATTCCACGGTAACATTTATTGAGACAAGACATTATCAGTCATAGCTCTCACTTATGAGTTGCCATTAGCTGCAAACACCATTGACAGATTACCTTTTTCTGATTGGTTTCATTAGTCACATTAAATTAATGGTTCATGACAGTCATATCATACTTGTACTGTGCTTCTTTATTATTTTTATTTTCCTGGATCACATATTAAATTTAATTGGCCAAATTTTCTATACTCATTCTGTTAACTGAATATTATTTTTATAATGTCACGAGACGGACAATAAGTTATATGATAAACTTCTCACTAAGTCTTTCAATTCTGTAAAAATTGCTAAATTTTATTTTGCCAAGTCCAATGTTGGTCCCGTAAAAATTGCTAAATTTTGTTGTCAATGATACTTAATTTTTAAAATTCTGTATACAACCTACACTACTCAGATCCTAACTTGATACTTAACATAGACTTGGAAGTAAACTGAAACAAAGCAATACATGTATCCATCACGTTCAATTACAACATAAATTACAAAATGGGAAACATACATAATGTATGATAATTGCCAAAATATAACCATTTTAAAGACATAAGAAATGTCTAGATCACACTGTTATTACAATACGAAAGTATCATAATTGACAAAATATAACCATTTTAAAGACATAAGAAATGTCTAGATCACACTGTTATTACAATACGAAAGTATCATAATTGACAAAATATCAGTACAATGGCCCAAAAAACCAAAATATAACCATATGATTTAATACAATGGCCCAAAAAAATCAAGAAACCCAACCAAGATCTTCAATAAACCTTAATCATCATTACTCCTTTTTGATATGTTTCTTCAACCTAGTACAAGATAGTTGAATTTGTGATAAATTTTCAAATGGGATGTCTTCAAATTCAGTATTGTTGTTGGTACAAATCCGCTTAGATGGTGTTATGGAAGATAATAAATTTGGATCAGATTCAGCAGTGGCGGACAGGCATTGCTGCAAGGAAAAGATTAATAAAATTGAATTAGTGACAAAACATGACTGATATATGCACTAACAATGAAACAGAAAAAGAAAGCATCAAATCACTTACACTATCAACAATATTATTAACTTGGGATGCTAACGACATAGATGGCTCAGGATCATGCTTAGTAAAAAAAATAGGATTTAATTAGTTATATTATATTATTGTCTTCCAATGATAAAACACATACACACAGATATACATTTACCTGAATGTTTGAGGCTGACAATTTAGCAATAACACAGTTTATTAATCCATCATCTTCAGATAACTGAGAGATAGAATGGCGTGTATTTCCAGGAATAACTTTAAATCGAAAGGCACAAGTTTTTCCAAGTAGACGATCAAGAGTTTCCGGGAAATCTCTTGGATCAAATTCTCCTTCCTATCCAAACACAATTATTAAATTTCTTCAGTCAACTATAATATAATGATGTTATAAGAAAAAATAGCATATCATGCTAGACATTCGCAGTTTAACCTTAGCAATCATTTTCTCTTTGATATCAGCTGCAGTTTCTTCAATCAAGGCAACACACTCTCGATCCCACAATGTAAAAATTGCAAATTCACCTGAGTGAGATACACTGACGTCTACACGAAACCTGTGACAAAAAACACATGATTTGTGTCATATTTCAATGTACCAAATGTTATGGACACATGAACAATCTTTTACTAACCTTGGGATGGTCTTTCCACTTTCATTACCACATGCAACACAAGTAAAAGGCAAATCCAGTGCATCAACCTTTTTGTTGCATTTGGGACATGCCTCATAAATCCAACCATTAGCTACCAACAACTTAGATATAGTAGCAACAGTCACACAAACATCATCCTACATCAAAAGAAAGAAATCATTTTATACAAACTGCAGTTAACACACCCTATGAATTTGATATCAAACCTTTTTCAATTCAGTAATTTGATCCAAAGATTTTACACAAGCTTTATGAAGAAACCGATCTCCCACAGAATACAATGAAGAACCTGATAACTGACTTCCTATTTGGGAACATGTACTGCCAGTTAGCTGGCTTGGATCCATCCTGCAATAAAATTATGAATCATAAAAAATTCTTAACATAAAACAATACATACAATCAATTATAAATTATACATACAATAAGAATATAACACAGATTAAAGATGCAACCTATCCTTGAATTCCACTATTTCCTTTATATCGCTGTTGACAAATATTTTGGATCCATACATTGAATTCTGTATTCCAATAGGATAACTGCCTGTAATAAACCGGAAAAGTATTAAATTAATGTTAGCCCACATTGAAGTACTATTTAAAAATCTGTCACTTATAAAGTAACATACCTCTAGCTTCCTTTATTTTAGCCATAGTCAGAATTAATATAAATGGGCCAGGAACTGCTTTTTCAAAATAGTCCTTAAATTCCATTGCAAGCGCCTCCCATAAAGTACAACTCATTACACTACCACTGTGACATAATTGAGGAAGATAATAACATAAACTATAGTACTACAAACAATGTAAAACATAGTACATGTAGTAGATATTTTCAAGTATAACAGCAATTTGTGACACCAATACCACTGATCTTTCATTGTGAAAATAACTTTCTTTGGCTTTCCATCAAGATTCCACTGACCAATTTGAACAACCTCACCAATAACATCTAATAAAAACGAAAATCTGTTAAAACACCAAATTACATTATAGGTTAATGAATGTACTATCAACTTTACAACAAAGGTTACCTATCAAGTAATCAGGACTTGCACAGCCATTATCAATGGCATCAAACATTGTGAATCTGAACATTGTGTTTGGAATTTCAGGTATATCATGGGCAGTAACTTTCGTTGCTTTGACAAAGTTAATTTTAAAACCATGTTGCGTAGCCTTGAACTGACCAGTATTTTTTTCTACCTCAAAGTTTTGAATAACATAAGTTTCACCAATGTGAAAATTTACATTAAGCACTTTATCATCAACATTCTTCATCTGACCTACAATTTGATCACCCTGGAGATCCAACTACTAACTATGACAATATTATAAATATTATATAACAAACTAAATACAAACAATGGACACATCATATCCTTACATCCTTGTCAATTAGTTTAAGCTCAATAGTAGACTTAGGTGATCTTGGTATAGTCCACATATTTATAACGCGAATAGCAATCTTCCAAGTTTCTTTCGAATCATCAATTTCAGCTATTGAATTCAATCTGCGAAATAGTGCTAACCAAATATACACATAACAGTTTAGTAAGATTCACAGACATGAAACAAAATATTTGTTATTCAATATTTTAAAAACTTACCGACAGCCATTAATAACCAAGTTCAAAACCGACAGAATCTCCAGATTAAAAGTCTGGTATTTCAAGATTTTGTTAACAACAGCTAAAACCAACAGCAGAGTAAAAAAAATGCAAACAAATGTAACTACAGGAGTTATATATAACTTAAAATAACCAAAATTTAACAGGCTGATAACAAATATATTTTCACAAAGATGTACATGAATACAAGTGGAAAAACATCCTCTCAGAATCAGCCAACACAAGCAACCAAACTGTTTTTTGAGATTCGTAAATAATAACACAGAAAAAATGTCTTTCAAGTAAAAAATATTATTAACAAACTACAGCTGTTACCAAAAGGAAGACAAAAAAGTTAGGCAACAAAAGCAACCCAGCTCTTTTCAATGGTGATCCAAAAAGTAAGGTAGAAGAGGCAAGAAAACGCAAGCAAATATGACCACGCAGTTACCACACACAAGCCCAACAACTAAAATAGCAGAAGCAACGAAGGTCACGAAAATGGTGATTCCCAATATTTTCACAAAGATGTACACAAATAGAAGTGGAAAAACATCCAAAAGAATCAGATAACAAAAACAACCAAACTGTTTTCTGAGATTCTTAAATCATAACACAGTAAAAATGTCTCACAAGTAAAAAATATGAACAAACTACAGCTGTTACCAAAAGAAAGACAAAACAGTCAAGTAACAAAAGCAACCCAACTCTTTTCAATGGTGATTGGCAAAACTAAGGCAGAAGAAGCAAGAAAAGCCAAGCAAATATGACCACAACAGTTACCACACACAAGTCCAACAACTAAAATAGCAGAAACAACGAAGGTCACGAAAATGGTGATTCCCAAAATGGTGATTCTGAAACTAATACCGTAACAGTGGGCAGAACAGTTTCCAAAATGGAGTAATAGAGTAAAATTCTTTGTAGAAGCGGATGCTGATTCCGAAAATGGAGTAAT
>PYAF01005042.1:30433-46457 GCA_007407185.1 Glycine tomentella | reverse complement strand
TTACTCAGTTAATCCAACTAAAATTAAACAGTTGAATAGATATGTACAAGTAGGTCGAATGATATTTCATTTGTTAATGCAGGTAAAGTAAATTAACTAAACTTAACGAAAATGAAAATATATTTATGAGAAAGCGGGATTGGATTTCATCATTCTTAACATCCTATATTCAATTAATATTTACCATGCATAAATCACCTATTTTTATTGATGCACACTAGGTTACCTTGAGTCGATTCCTCGCATCCAAGTTCTAAGGATATTTTACCGAATATCGATCCCTCGCATATTTAAGTAAATTATCTCAGCGTTAAGAACTATAATCGCATGCTTTTATGCAATCGAAACATTATGCCCTATTCCTAGCAACGTAACGTAATGAGTAATTTCATTCAGTTCAAACCCTAAGATTACTTTCCAGTCTCACTTTGGATTTAAGCTTGTGATACTAGTGATCATGTAGGATCAAGCATTAAGCGCAGAACGAAACTACCAATAAGAAATAAAACGACTCATGCATGAATATTAAAAGAAGTATAGGGTTAAGAAGATTACATCCAACCTCTAAGAAGCTAGCCCAGCATGGAGAGAACCTCCTCTCGGAAAGAGCAGCTGAACGTTCCCATCCTCGCTTCTCTCCGGTAGAGTTTCCACACTTAACCTCACTTCTGTCACTTTCTTAACTTACTTAAAGCTACTATTTAAGTACCTAAACCTAAGAACAAGCTAAGGAACAAGAAAGGGAGGAAAACCTCCAAAAATGGCATGCCATCCTTCTCCAAACCGTGGCCTATTTATAGATTTTGGGCACCAGCATGCTTCACTCGCCCAGGCCACTGATTTTGCCTATGTTCACTCGCCTGGGCGAGTTAATCTGATCTTCTTGGAACTTGGAGCTTGCCCAGGCGAGCAAAATACACTATGGTTGGTTGCCTGGGCGAGTTAAAGTCTTAATGTTGAAGAAAGCTTTGGGCCATGTCGGTTTCTGGGACTGAAATGCTTGTTGCACCTCCCATGCTTGCTATGTAACCCTCCTTGCTTGCTTTGATACTCCGAAAGCTTCAGAAATCCACGGAATCTATCCAAATACAAAGCACGATTGAATTAATCTTCCGAAACATTTTAAACATGAGTATAAGGTGCTTATTAACTAGGTTTAGGGAATTTTACCAGCCAAATGAAAGAAATCAAAAGATAAGTGCCAATATTTTAAACATGAAATTAATTGAAATGTGGCACTTATCAACATCCACATGAATGAACAATTCAGGTTGAAAGACAAAAACAATCTCAGAACATCTTCTTCCTTAACCTTTGAAAGAGACTTCTTGCTTTAAAGAATCACTCAAAAACCTATGAATGTTTTAGTACAAGCAAGAACTAATAGAACCCAGAAAAATCACTTAGAACGTGTTTAGAAAGCTTGTGTGCGCTCAGAATACCAATTGATCAAGTTACAAAACAAGATGAGCCAAGGTTCTATTTATGACAAACTTTTGTAACTGTCAGTAATCAATTAAACACGCCATATAATCGATTATTTAACTCATGTAATCGATTAAATCAATCTAGTAATCGATTAAAGTGTTCAACACAATTTCTGGACATGAGCAACGAACAAAATAATCGATTATTCCATCTTGTAATCGATTAAGACAGGAAGCTTCAAAATATCAAAATACACTAAGTAATCGATTATAATCTTTGGTAATCGATTAAACCAGGAAGCTTTATAAAGCAGAATGAACTATATAATCGATTACGATATGTGGTAATCAATTAATGCGGCAAATCTCATGTGCATTCACATATAGTGTAATAGATTACTAAATTTGGTTATCGATTAAGACAGGGAGATGGTTTTTCAATTTAAGCCTGTGTAATCGATTACTATTTCTTGGTAATCGATTCTTCCAGCATTGTTTGAAATCATGTATAGCAATGTAATCGATTACTACCCATTGGTAAATGATTAAAGTGTTCATCAAGGCAGTGTATATGAAAAAAGGTCAAATAATTGATTATTCCGATAGGTAATTGATGACATTGTTCTTGAAAGGTTTTCCAGAATGAACTAAGAACAAAATAATCGATTATACCTTTAAGGTAATCGATTACAACAGTACACAAACCATTTTTCCAAAAACCTTTGATTCAAATTAAAACCTTAGTTAAATGTTAAAAGCTTTGTTTGATTTTCATGAAAAACACTTAGTTAAATGAATGAATGAATGAATGGATCAATCAGATAGATTACCTTTTATATAACATTCTAGGTCTTCAAGCATGTACAAAGCTCAAAACTAATCTTGTATCAAAGACTTCCAATCTTCATGAAGCTCCCCTGTATTCAACAATCTCCCCCTTTTTGGCTTTAAACATGCCAAATTCTTGATTGATCAATTGTTGAACTTGAAGCTTTATAAAAGAAATTGACCATGGAAGACTTTGAATTTTTAGACCTGAAATTTTACACTTTCTTTACAAAGACCAAGTGTTAAGGCATTTGATTCCTTTTAATCATCATTCACATGTATTCTGGGTATAATTGATTCATTTTAAACACTCAGCTCCCCCTAAATTCCATAATCCATTCAAGTCAGATTTTGGGCAAAATTTGAAACAAAAAACAAGGGCAAATAGAGTAGTATGCAGATCATGTTAAAAATCAATCATTTCTCCCCCTATTTGGCTTGCTAAAGTCAAAAACATAAAGGGCACAACGAATCATTGAATTGGAAACTTAATGAAGTTTTATATAACCATTGAAAGCCATTACAAAGTGAAATTAAAAAACAAAGTTAACAAATAAAAAACAGAGCATACAAACTTAGTTAAACATAGGCCTAGAAGTCTATAGATGTATCATCTTTGATGTTGGCTTCTATTGTATCAAGCCTATCCCTAATTTCTCCTAAGGCTTCATTAGTTTCAGCCTTAAAATCTTGTTGCATCTGGATCAAGTTGTCCATCTTTTGTAGCATGAGAGCTTCAAATTGAGAATACAAGTGCTGTTGTGGATCCCTTGCTTCATCTTAAGAATCTTCCACTTGAAGATCAGCATCAGTAGCAGGAAGAGGCATCTGTGGTTGTCCAGCCATTAGCCAGCCTTGTGGAGTCTTCTGCATCCCCATCTTTGTAAGGTGTTTTTCCTTAATGAGGCTGTTGCTTAAATTGATATGGTCCACAACCTCATTATCCACATCAATGTTGAAGTGGTCAATGAACCTAGATACTAAGACAGGATATGGGAAAGGGTAGTTGACCAGCCTTTTAGATTTGAGCATAATTTCCTCAAATATAAGAACCCAATTCATGGGAATAGAGTTCTTTAGACCATACACCAATTGTAGATCTTCATCTGTGGCTTGGGCATGATTAGTGGCCCTAGGAGTTATCGCATAGGTGATTATATAATAGAGTAACTTATCCTCAGGGTTCATAGGACCAGTACCTAATCTGTTCCTAAGTTGCATATGTGGGTCATGAAGCATCTCCCTTTAGGTGTCTAGTTTGTTGTACCCCACAGGTTCTTCATCAAACTTTCTAGCCCCTTCACAAATCACTCCAGCAACAGATTCCCAGACTTCATGGGTGATTTCCATAGTAACACCCTTAACCTTGGAAATCATGGTCCCATTCATAGACCCTTTGGCACAGGTATAACATACCTTTACCAAATCAAGGTAAAAAGTACCCTTCATTTCCAGAAATCTTCTAAGACCTTGGGCCTCTATGTATGCAGGGAATTGGAATCCTTCCCTTATAAACCAATTCAAGTCTAGGTATTTGGGTGAGGCTACAGGTTTTGTGGCATTGAACTGTAAATAGTTCATCTTGTCGGACTCATTGGAAAACCATAAGTCTAGCCTATTTCGGGGAGGAGGAGGAGGAGGATTGGATGATGATTCTCCTACTTTCCTTTTTGAGGATCTAGCACGTTTTGGTGTAGGGTTAGACATTTTTTTCAAACAGGTTTAGACACAGGAAAAACTTAGAAAAATAGCAAAGAGAAAAGAGACTAAGGTGTAAAGCTTTTCATTGATGCAAGACACTATTTATAGGCTTGATTGATGCTCTTAACGTTCATATTTTTGAAAATATAGCTGTTGAAGGTAGTTAAGGCACTTTAGTGGCCTTGGATTTCCTTTAGATTTGGTTGGGCAGTTTCATTTCCAAAAAAAAAAAACTGTCAGAAAATACACAACAGACTAAATAATCAATTAATTATGTACATTTTTAACACAAAAATTACACGTGGTAATCGATTATCCCGTAAGGTAATTGATTATTTGATAACCAGTCTGAGGTAGAAGATGATTTGTAATCAATTATATGCTAATGTAATCGATTATATCATGATTTTTGGGAATTTAATCAAGTATCAGAGCTTATGTAATTGATTATCTCGACTGGTAATCGATTACTCCAGAAGAGTTTAAAATTCTAACCATATGTGTAATCGATTACCAATTGGTCGTAATCAATTACTCCAGTGAAACATTTAAACTGAAAAACACATTTTGTTCATGGTAATCGATTATCATGATACGTAATCGATTACTCTAGGAAGAATTAGTTTTTCAAAATAGAGAATAATCGATTACAAGATTGTTGTAATCGATTACTTAAGTTCAATTAGCACAAATAATGCTGGTTTTAATGAATTTAATCGATTAACCTGTAGTGTATTCGATTATTACAGGAAATTTATCAGAACACAGAGCATTTTGCAAATCAACATGAATTTTTGGTTATTTTAGTGATGAAGGCAGTAATGAAGTTCAATTTAGCATGGAAAGGCACACTTTAAACAGGCTAGCATATATTGGATTCATCAAGAATTCCTAGCAAGCTTCTAAGTGCATAAAATCTATCTCTTGCCAATTGTTTGGTGAATATATCAGCTAGTTGGTTATGAGTATCAATGAAATCAACTTTGATATTACCTTTTTGAAAATGATCTCTGAGGAAATGATGCGTTATCTCAATGTGGTTGGTCCTTGAATGCATTATTGGATTCTTTAATATGTTAATAGCACTTGTGTTGTCACATAGCCAAGGTATTTCAATCAATTCAACTCCAAAATCTTGCATTTGTTGCTTCAACCATAGGCTTTGTGCACAACAACTTCCAGCTGAGATATTCAGCTTCAGCAGTTGACAAAGCAACATAAGATTATTTCTTGCAATGCCATGAGATCAATGAACTTCCAAGAAGATGACAAGTTCCACTTGCACTTTTTCTATCTAACTTACAACCTACAAAGTCAGAATCAGAATATCCAACAATATTAATTGAAGCACCTTTGGGATACCAAAGACCAACTTTTGGTGTAGCCTTGAGATATTTGAGGATCCTCTCGACTGCAGTAAGATGAGACTCTTTGGGATTTGCTTGATATCTTGCACACAAGCAAACGCTTAGCATTATATCAGGTCTACTAGCTGTCAAGTATAACAAAGATCCAATCGTTCCTCTGAACTTTGACTCATCAACCTTTTTTCCATTTACATCTGAAACAAGATATGTTGATATAGCCATTGGAGTTGCACCATCTTTACTTTTCTCCATTTCAAACTTTTTAATAACTTCAAGGCAATATTTGGATTGATTGAGAAATGTTCCATTCTTCATTTGCTTCTTGAAGTCCAGGAAAGAATGTTAATTCTCCCATCATTGACATTTCAAATTCTTTCTGCATAGCTGAGGAAAATTCCTTACATAGCAAATGATTAGTAGAACCAAAAATTATGTCATCAACATAAACTTGAACCAATAAGATATCATTCTCATGCCTTTTGATGAACAAGGTTTTGTCAACATGGCCCCTTGTGAAAGATTGTTCAAGCAGAAATTTGCTTAGTCTTTCATACCATGATCTAGGAGCTTGTTTCAAACCATAAAGAGCCTTTTTGAGTTTAAAAACATAGTTAGGATGTTCAAAATCAGTAAAACCAGGAGATTGTTCAACATATATATCCTCCTCAATGTATCCATTTAAAAAGGCACTTTTAACATCCATTTGAAAGAGTTTGAAATCCATTAAACATGCATAAGCAATCAATAACATGATTGCTTTCAATCTTGCAACTGGAGCATAAGTTTCTTCATAGTTTATGCCTTCTTCTTGGTTGTAACCTTTAGCAACCAATCTAGCTTTATTTCTGACTATGATTCAACTTTCATCAAGTTTATTTCTAAGAACCCATTTTGTACCAATGGGTTTAAGAGAGGATGGTCTAGGGACAAGTTCCCAAACTTCATTTCTCTTAAACTGATTTAACTCATCATGCATGGCATGTATCCAATGTTCATCATTCAAGGCTTGATCAATATTCTTAGGTTCAATTTGAGAAACAAAAGCCATATTACAACATAGGTTTCTTAATGAAAATCTAGTAGATACTCCCTTTGAAACTTCACCTATGATGTTGTCAAGTGATAGGTCTCTTGTTGTTATCCAATCTTTAGGCTCTTGAATGGGGGTTGATGGTTTTACTTCAGAACTTGATTCTTCTTTCTCTTTATTTAAGGAATCATCTAGCTGAATAAATTCTTCCATTGGGCCTGCATCTACATCACACTGCTTTTCCTCTTTAGAGGGATTAGACTCATCACAAATTACATGTATAGATTCTTCCATGCACATTGTTCTTTTATTGAATACTCTATAAGCTTTTACTATGTAATGAATATCCAAGGAAAATTGTTTCATCAGCCGTAGCATCAAATTTTCCAAGTGATTCTTTCCCATTGTTTAATACAAAACACTTGCAGCCAAAAACTCTCAAGTGAGAAATGTTGGGTTTTCTACCTTTGTATAGCTCATAAGGAGTTTTCTTTAAAATAGACCTTATAAGTAATCTATTCAAAGTGTAGCATATTATACTTACAGCATTAGCCCAAAAATATTTAGGCAAATTTGTCTCATTAAGAAGAGTTCTTGCTCCTTCTTCAAGAGATCTGTTTTTCCTCTCTATAACACTATTTTGTTGAGGTGTTCTTAGAGCTGAAAAATTGTGGTTAATTCCATTTTCTTCACAGAATTTTTCAAAATGTTCATTTTGGAATTCACCACCATGATCACTTCTTATTGAGATAATTTTGCTACCTTTTTCATTGTGTGCAAGTTTAGCTATTTTTCTAAATTCAAGGAAAGCATCACTTTTGGATTTCAAAAACAGAGTCCAAGTAAATCTAGAGTAACAATCCACAATTACAAGCCCATAATAATTGCCACCTAAACTCATTGTTCTAGAAGGACCAAACAAGTCAATGTGCAGTAATTCAAGTGGTCTAGAGGTGGAAACAATGTTTTTACTTTGAAAAGAGTTCTTAGTTTGTTTCCCCTTTTGACAAGCATCACAAAGTTTGTCCTTCTCAAACATGAGTTTGGGCAACCTAATTGCTATATCTTTTCTGATAAGCTTGTTCATGTGATGCATGTTTATGTGACTAGCCCTTCTATGCCATAGCCAAGATTCATCCATCTTGCTTATAAGATAAGAAGTGTTGTGGAAGAATGCATGATCAATTGAAAGTAAGTAAATGTTACCTTTCCTTTTACCTATATGAATTACTTCACCACTTTTTCCATCACAAATCATGCAGCAGTTTTCATTGAAGGTGACTTTAAATCCTTTGTCACAAAGTTGGCTTATGCTTAAGAGATTGTGCTTCAAACCTTCTACATAAAGAATATTCTTGATCTTTGTTTTGAAGCTATCTACAATGTTGGCTTCTCCAATGATCTTGCCTTTATTATTATCCCTATAAGTGACATATCCTCCATCTTTAAGTGTCAAGTTTGTAAGCATGGACATGTCTCCTGTCATATGTCTAGAGCATCCACTGTCAAGGTACCAAGTTGAGGATCTAGCTTTTAGACATACTTGCAAAAATCAAATCAAGTTACAAAGGAAGGTACCCAATTACGGTTAGGTCCATAGGGGTTAGCGTTTTTCTTTTTCTTTGGAATCCAAATGCAATCTCCATTTGGCACATAGAATCTCCTAGCATAGCATTTGTATGACATGTGTCCATTTTCCATACAATAGTTGCAAATGACAGATTTTGATGTTTTTCTAAAAGCTGCATTTTGATTGATCCTTGAGTTTTTATACCACTTTTGATTCTTCTGTTTTGGAGGCACAAATACAATTTTTCAAAATGATTTTGAGCCTTGTTTGTACCCCAAACCAGAAGTATCTCCAACATATTTTTGCACACTGAACATTTCAGCCAAGTTGCGTTTTCCTTTGTAAAGCTTTCTCAAGAGATCAATTAAATCACTGTTTTTGGATAAAAGTAACATATACTTTTCTCCTTGACTCTTTTTGTAATCATCAAAATCTTTTTGAAGCAAGTTATACTTGTCAACATTTGTAGAGGAAGAGGCACACACACATCCATTCAAATTGTAACTTGAAACAAATTTTGCATTTTCTTCTTTCAAGTTGCAAATCTCAGTTTGCAATTTTGTTATTTTTGCAACATGCCATCTAAGATTTCCTCTGAGCTTGTTATTGGATTTTGCAAGCTTTTGGGCTTCCTCATGCATTTCTTGGAAGCACTAATAGCTTGTTCAAGTTCAGAATTTACCTCATCTCCATCACTTGATAGATCATCATCATCTTCATTGATAGTGGAGGTGAGACACATGTTGGCTTCTTCATTTTCAGTTGAAGATTCTGAGGTAATTGACTCATTATCTTCCCAAGCTATGTAGGCTCTTTTAGCTTTCCCTTCCTTATCATTTTGTTCTCTCCTTGTTTGAAAATAAAAGATTGTGTCTGTCTCAAAGTTCTTTGAATGTACTCATGATTTGTGAAGCTCATAAAGGGGGTTAATGGGACACTTTTGGGTCAAAAAGACTTTAAACATTTTGCATGAACATTTCTTTTGGCCTAAAATTAAACATGATGTCATGAAATTTTTTTCTAAAGCTTCTTTTCTCCAACACGTCTCATCGTCAAATAGATGGGCAACCCGAGGTAGTAAATAGAACACTTTACAACTCCTACGGTGCTTCATCAAAGGTAATTTGAAAACTTGGGAAGAATGGTTACCCCATGTTGAATTTGCTTATAATAAGGTTGTTGAATACAGGGGGAGCTTCATGAAGATTGGAAATCTTTGATACAAGATTATTTTTGAGCTTTGAACATGCTTGAAGACTTGGAATTTTATGTAAAAGGAAAGCTATCTGTTTGATCCATGCATTCATTCATTCATTCATTTAACTAAGTGTTTTTCATGAAAATCAAACAAAGCTTTTAACATTTAACTAAGGTTTTAATTTGAATCAAAGGTTTTTGGAAAAATGGTTTTTGTACTGTTGTAATTGATTACCTTAAAGGTATAATCGATTATTTTGTTCTTAGTTCATTCTGGAAAACCTTTCAAGAACAATGTAATCGATTACTTATTGGTAGTAATCGATTACATTGCTATACATGATTTTAAGTCTCTCTGGAAGAATCGATTACCAAGGAATAGTAATCGATTACACATGCTTAAATGAAAAAGCCATCTTCCTGTCTTAATCGATTACCAAATTTAGTAATCGATTACACTATATGTAAATGCACACAAGATTTGCTGCTTTAATCAATTATCACATATCGTAATCGATTATATAGTTCATTCTATTTTATAAAGCTTCCTGGTTTAATCGATTACCAAAGATCGTAATCGATTACATAATGTATTTGATATTTTGAAACTTCTGTATTAATCGATTACAAGACGGAATAATGAATTATTTTGCATGCTTTGAATGTGGTAAACCTGGCCACATCAAATCTGAATGTTCAATCTACTTGAAAAAACAACAAGGAGAGAACAAGATGAGGAAGGAAGGCAAAGCTAAAAGAGCCTACATAGCTTGGGAAGATAATGAGTCAACTACCTCAGAATCTTCAACTGAAAATGAAGAAGCCAACATGTGTCTCACCTCCACTATCAATGAAGATGATGATGATCTATCAAGTGATGGAGATGAGGTAAATTCTGAACTTGAACAAGCTATTAGTGCTTTCCAAGAAATGCATGAGGAAGCCCAAAAGCTTGCAAAATCCAATAACAAGCTCAGAGGAAATCATAGATGACATGTTGCAAAAATAACTGAATTGGAAACTAAGATTTGTAACTTGAAAGAAGAAAATGAAAAACTTGTTTCAAGTTACAATTTGAATGGATGTGTGTGTGCCTCTTCCTCTACAAATGTTGACAAGTATAACTTGCTTCAAAAAGATTTTGATGATTACAAAAAGAGTCAAGGAGAAAAGTATATGTTACTTTTATCTAAAAATAATGATTTAATTGATCTCTTGAGAAAGCTTTACAAAGGAAAATGCAACTTGGCTGAAATGTTGAGTGTGCAAAAATATCCTAGAGATAATTCTGGTTTGGGGTACAAACAAGGCTCAAAATCATTTGGAAAAACTGTATTTGTGCCTCAAAAACAAAAGAATCAAAAGTGGTATAAAAACTCAAAGATCAATCAAAATGCAGTTTTTAGAAAAACATCAAAATCTGTCATATGCACCTATTTTATGGAAAAGGGACACACATCATACAAATGCTATGCTAGGAGATTCTATGTGCCAAATGCTAACCCCTATGGACCCAACCTTAATTGGGTACCTTCCTTTGTAAATTGATTTGATTTTTGCAGGTATGTCTAAGAGCTAGATCCTCAACATGGTACCTTGACAGTGGATGCTCTAGACATATGACTGCAGACATGTCCATGCTTACAAACTTAACACTTAAAGATGGAGGATATGTCACTTATGGGGATAATAATAAAGGCAAGATCATTAGAGAAGGCAACATTGGAGACAACTTCAAAACAAAGATCAAGAATGTTCTTTATGTAGAAGGTTTGAAGCACAATCTTAAGCATAAGCCAACTCTGTAACAAAGGATTTAAAGTCACATTCAATGAAAACTGCTGCATGATTTGTGATGGAAAAAGTGGTGAAGTAATTCGTATAGGTAAAAGGAAAGGTAACATTTACTTACTTTCAATTGATCATGCATTCTTCCACAACACTTCTTGTCTTATAAGCAAGATGGATGAATCTTGGCTATGGCATAGAAGGGTTAGTCACATAAACATGCATCACATGAACAAGCTTATTAGAAAAGATTTAGTAATTGGGTTGCCCAAACTCATGTTTGAGAAGGACAAACTTTGTGATGCTTGTCAAAAGAGGAAACAAACTAAGAACTCTTTTGAAAGTAAAAACATTGTTTCCACCTCTAGACCACTTGAATTACTGCACATTGATTTGTTTGGTCCTTCTAGAACAATGAGTTTAGGTGGCAATTATTATGGGCTTGTAATTGTGGATGATTACTCTAGATTCACTTGGACTCTGTTTTTGAAATCCAAAAGTGCTTTCCTTGCATTTAGAAAAATGGCTAAGCTTGCACAAAATGAAGAAGGTAGCAAAATTATCTCAATAAGAAGTGATCATAGTGGTGAATTCCAAAATGAACATTTTGAAAAATTCTGTGAAGAAAATGGAATTAACCACAATTTTTCAGCTCTAAGAACACCTCAAAAAAATACACTATGTAATCGATTACGATCTTTGGTAATCGATTAAACCAGGAAGCTTTATAAAACAGAATGAACTATGTAATCGATTACGATATGTGGTAATCAATTAATGCAGCTAATCTTTTGTACATTTACATATAGTGTAATCGATTACTAAATTTGGTAATCGATTAAGACAGGAAGATGGCTTTTTCATATGAGCCTATGTAATCGATTACAACACTTTGGTAATCGATTCTTCCAACACTGCTTGAAATCATGTATAGCAATGTAATCGATTACTACCCATTGGTAATCGATTAAAGTGTTCATCAAGGCAGTTAATATGAAAACAAAGGTCAAATAGTCGATTATTCTGATAGGTAATCAATTACATTATTCTTGAATCCTTTTCCAGAATGAACTAAGAACAAAATAATCCATTATACTTTTAATGTAATCGATTAAGTCAGTACAAAAACCATTTTTCCAAAGACCTTTGATTCAAATTAAAACCTTAGTTAAATGTTAAAAGCTTTGTTTGATTTTCATGAAAAACACTTAGTTAAATCAATGAATGCATGGATCAATCAGATAGCTTTCCTTTTACATAAAATTTCAAGTCTTCAAGCATGCTCAAAGCTTAAAACTAATCTTGTATCAAAGACTTCCAATCTTCATGAAGCTCCCCCTGTATTCAACAATCTCCCCCTTTTTGGCTTTAAACATTCCAAATTCTTGATTAACCAATTGTTGAACTTGAAGCTTTTATAAAAGAAATTGACCATGGAAGACTTTGAATTTTCAGACCTGAAAATTTACACTTTCTTTACAAAGACCAAGTGTTAAAGCATCTGATTCCTTTTAATCATCATTCACATGTATTCTGGGTATAATTGATTCATTTTAAACACTGAGCTCCCCCTAAATTCCATAATCCATTCAAGTCAAATTTTGGGGAAAAATTTGAACAAAAAACAGGGGCAAACAGAGTAATATGCAGAGCATGTTAAAAATCAATCATTTCTCCCCCTATTTTGCTTGTTAAAGTCAAAAACATAAAGGGCACAACGGATAATTGAAATAGAAACACAATGAAAGTTTTATATTACGATAGGGAGCCATTACAAAGTGAGATTAAACATAACAATGACAAATAAAAAACAGAGCACACAAACTTAATTAAACATAGGCCTAGAAGTCTACAGATGCATCATCTTTGATGTTGGCTTGTATTGTATCTAGCCTATCCCTAATTTCTCCTAAGGCTTCATTAGTTTCAACCTTAAAATCTTGTTGCATCTGGATCAAGTTGTCCATCTTCTGCAGCACGTTAGCTTCAAATTGTGAATACAAGGGCCGTTGTGGATCCCTTGCTTCATCTTCAGAATCTTCCACTTGAAGATCAGCATTAGTAGCAGGAGGAGGCACCTGTGGTTGGCCTGCCATTACCCAACCTTGTGGAGTCTTCTGCATTCCCAGCTTTGTAAGGTGTTTTTCCTTAATGAGGCTGTACTGGAATTGGTATGGTCCATTACCTCATTTGTCACATCAATGTTGAAGTGATCAATGAACCTTGAAACTAAGACAGGATAGGGGAAATAGTAGTTGACCAGCCTTTTAGATTTTAGCATAATTTCCTCAAAGATAATAACCTAATTCATGGGAATAGAGTTCTTTAGACCATACACCAATTGTAGGTCTTCATCTGTGGCTTGGGCATGATTAGTGGCCCTAGGAGTTGTCACATAGGTGAATATAATGGAGCAACCTATCCTCAGGGTTCATAGGACCAATACCTAATTTGTTCCTAAGTTGCATATGTGGGTCATGAAACATCTCCCTATAGGTGTTTAGTTTGTTGTACCCCCCAGGTTCTTCATCAAATTTTCTAGCCCCCTCACATATCACTCTAGCAACAGATTCCCAGACTTCATGGATGATTTCCATAGTAACACCCTTAACCTTAAAAATCATGGTCCCATTCATAGACCCTTTGGCATAGGTATAAAATAACTTTACCAAATCAGGGTAAAAAGTACCCTTCGTTTCCAGAAATCTTCTAAGACCTTGGGCCTCTAGGTATGCAGGGAATTGAAATCCTTCCCTTATAAACCAGTTCAAGTCTAGATATTTGGGTGAGGACACAGGCTTTGTGGCATTGAACTGCAAGTAGTTCATCTTGTCACATTGGAAAACCATAGGTCTAACCTATTTGGGGATGGAGGAGGAGGATTGGATGATGATTCTCCTACCTTCCTTTTTAAGGATCTAGCATGTTTTGGTGTGGGGTTTGACATTTTAGGAAGAGGTTCAAACACACAGCAAAACTCTGAAATATAGCAGAAAGAGAAGAGACTAAGGTGTAAGGCTTTTCAATGATGCAAGGCACTATTTATAGGCTTGATTGATGCTCTTAACTTTCTTATTTTTGAAAATATAGCTGTTGGTGGTAGTTAAGGCACTTCAATGGCCTTGGATTTCATTTAGATTTGGTTGGGCAGTTACATTTCCAGGGAAAAACTGTCAGAAAACGCACAACAGACTAAATAATCGATTAATACTAATGGTAATCAATTATTTTGCACATTTTGAACACTGAAATTACACGAGGTAATCGATTATCCCATAAGGTAATTGATCATTTGCCAACTAGTTAGAGGTAGAAGATGACTTGTAATCGATTATATGATTATTTAATTGATTATAATAGAATTTTGGGAATTTAATCAAGTATTGGAGCTTATGTAATCGATTAATCCGAGTGGTAATCGATTACTCCAGAAGAATCTAAAATCTTAACCACTTATGTAATCGATTACCAATTGGTCGTAATCAATTACTCCAATGAAACATTTAAATAGAAAAATACATTTTGTTCATGGTAATCGATTATCCTGTTACGTAATCGATTACTCCAGGAAGAATCAGTTTTTCAAAACAACGAATAATCGATTACACGATTGCTATAATCGATTACTTAAGCTCAATTAGCATAGATAATGTGGGTTTTAATGAATTTAATCGATTAACCCGTAGTGTAATCGATTATTACAGGAAATTTATTAGAATACAGAGCATTTTGCAGATCAACACAAATTTTTGGGTGTTTTAGTGATGAAGACAGCAATGAAGTTCATTTTAGCATGAAAAGGCACACTTTAAACATGCTAGCATATATTGGATTCATCAAGAATACCTTGTATGTTTTCTAAGTGTATAAAATCTATCTCTAGCCAATGGTTTAGTGAATATATCAGCTAGTTGGTTATGGGTATCAATGAAATCAACTTGGATATTACCTTTTTGAACATGATCTCTGAGGAAATGATGCCTTATCTCAATGTGCTTGGTCCTTGAATGCATTATTGGATTCTTTGATATGTTAATAGCACTTGTGTTGTCACATAGCAAAGGTATTTCTTTCAGTTCAACTCCAAGATCTTGCATTGGTTTTGTGCACAACAACTTCCAGCTGAGATGTATTCAGCTTCAGCAGTTGACAAAGCAACACAATATTGTTTCTTGCAATGCCATGAGATCAATGAACTTTCTAGAAGATGACAAGTGCCACTTGTACTTTTTCTATCTAACTTGCAACCTGCAAAGTCAAAATCAGAATATCCAACAATATTAATTGAAGCACCTTTGGGATACCAGAAACCAACTTTTGGTGAAGCCTTGAGATATTTGAGAATCCTCTTGACTGCTATAAGATGAGACTCTTTAGGATTTGCTTGATATCTTGCACACAAGCAAACACTTAGCATTATATCATGTCTACTAGCTGTCAAGTATAACAAAGATCCAATCATTCCTCTGAACTTTGACTCATCAACCTTCTTTCCGTTTACATCTGAATCAAGATATGTTGATGTAGCCATTGGAGTTGGAACATCTTTACCTTTCTCCATTTCAAACTTTTTAATAACTTCAAGGCAATATTTGGATTGATTGAGAAATGTTCCATTCTTAATTTGCTTAACTTGAAGTCCAGGAAAGAATGTTAATTCTCCCATCATTGACATTTCAAATTCTTTCTGCATAGCTGAGGAAAATTCCTTACATAGCAAATGATTAGTAGAACCAAAAATTATGTCATCAACATAAACTTGAACCAATAAGATATCATTCTCATGCCTTTTGATGAACAAGGTTTTGTCAACATGGCCCCTTGTGAAAGATTGTTCAAGCAGAAATTTGCTTAGTCTTTCATACCATGATCTAGGAGCTTGTTTCAAACCATAAATAGTCTTTTTTAGTTTAAAAACATAGTTAGGATGTTTAAAATCAGTAAAACCAGGAGGTTGTTCAACATATATATCCTCCTCAATGTATCCATTTAAAAAAACACTTTTAACATTCATTTGAAAGAGTTTGAAATCCATTAAACATGCATAAGCAAGCAATAACCTGATTGCTTCCAATCTTGCAACTGGAGCATAAATTTCTTCATAGTCTATGCCTTA
>PYAF01005042.1:0-30333 GCA_007407185.1 Glycine tomentella | reverse complement strand
AAACCCATTTTGTACCAATGGGTTTAAGAGAGGATGGTCTAGGAACAAGTTCCCAAACTTCATTTCTCTTAAACTGATTTAACTCATCATGCATGGCATGCATCCAATGTTCATCATTCAAGGCTTGATCAATATTCTTAGGTTCAATTTGAGAAACAAAAGCCATATTACAACATAGGTTTCTTAATGAAGATCTAGTAGATACTCCTTTTGAAACTTCACCTATGATGTTGTTAAGTGATAGGTCTCTTGTTGTTGTCCAATCTTTAGGCTCTTGAATAGGGGTTGATGGTTTTACTTCAGCACTTGGTTCTTCTTTCTCTTTATTTAAGGAATCATTTGGCTGAATAAATTCTTTCATTGGGCCTGTATCTACATCACACTTCTTTTCCTCTTTAGAGGGATTAGACTCATCACAAATTACATGTACAGATTCTTCCATGCACATTGTTCTTTTATTGAATACTCTATAAGTTTTACTATGTAATGAATATCCAAGGAAAATTGCTTCATCAGCCTTAGCATCAAATTTTCCAAGTGATTTTTTCCCATTGTTTAATACAAAACACTTGCAGCTAAAAACTCTCAAGTGAGAAATATTGGGCTTTCTTCCTTTGTATAGCTCATAAGGGGTTTTCCTTAAAATAGGCCTTATAAGTAATCTATTCAAAGTGTAGCATACTGTACTTACAGCATCAGCGCAAAAATATTTAGGCAAATTTGTCTCATTAAGAAGAGTTTTTGCTCCTTCTTCAAAAGATCAGTTTTTCCTCTCCACAACACCATTTTGTTGAGGTGTTCTTGGAGCTGAAAAGTTGTGCTTAATTCCATTTTCTTCACAGAATTTTTCAAAATGTTCATTTTGGAATTCATGGGTTTTTGAGTGATTCTTTAAAGAAAGAAGTTTCTTTCAAAGGTTAAGGAAGAAGTTGTTCTGAGATTGTTTTTGTGTTTCAACCTGAATTGTTCATTCATATGCATGTCATTCACTGGATCATCAGGTTGTTTCTTTCCTTAACTCATTGATTGTAATTTTGTTTACAAATTTTGTTGTAATTTACTATTGTATTTAGATTCTTATAGTTTGGGACTAGAGAAGGGTTCTCTAGCTTAAAGATCAGAGTAGTTTTCTTTGGATCTTTCTCCTTAGAAGTCTAATAGGATTTTGGATTTCTGTTCTTTATCTAGGGTTGATAAAAGGGAGGTTCTTGTAAAAGCTTGTAAGAATATTTTATAATAGTGGAACTCTAATTCAGTGTGAATTAGAAGAAACTGGATGTAGCTTCATGATTTGAAGTAAACCAGTATAAATTGATTGTGTTCTTATTTCTATATCTCTATTATCATGTTATTCATTGTCTTTAATTCTTTGAATCATATTCATTGTTCAACAAGTTCTATTTTGAGCCATTTGATTGAGTAAAAGGTTTCTTAGTTTTAAAAGTGATAAAGATCCTGAAACTCTGATTTGAATTTGATTTTAAAATACCAAGGTTCAACCAATTCACCCTCCTCTTGGTTGTTGTGAAGTATTCCTATAATTTTCAAAGGTAACCAACTCTACCCCTTCTTTTTCTCCTTTTGAGGTTGTTTATGGTTTTAACCCTTTATGTCCTCTTGATCTAATTCCCTTTCCTAATGATTTTTCTGTTTTCAGTAAGGATGAGCTTTCTAGAGCCACTTTTGTTAGGGATCTTCATGAAAGGGTACGAACTCAAATTGAGAAGAAGATGGAGCAATATGCACAACAAGCCAACAAGGGGAAAAAGGCCATGGCATTAGAACCCGTTGATTGGGTTTGGGTTTGGGTACATCTAAGGAAGGATAGGTTTCCTTTCCAAAGGAAATCTAAAATCCAACCTAGGGGTGATGGACCTTTCAAGGTCCTTGAGAGGATTAATGACAATGCCTACAAGATTGACTTGCCAAGTGAGTATGAAGTGAGTTCTAATTTTAATGTCACTGATCTTTCTTCTTGTGATGTGTGTGTTTTGAATGCCAATCCGAGGACGGATTCTTTTCAAGAAGGTGGGGATGATAAAGGACTATCCAAGGATTATGAAGTTCTAGAAGCATTCCATGAATTGAAGGGTCCAATGACAAGGTCCAAAGCCAAACTTCTTCAAGACTACATCAAAACTAACTTGTATCTTTTGGACAAGCATGAAGAAGCACACCAACTCAGTGCAAATACAAAAGAAGTCTTGTCTGTTGTAATAGATTACTAAGCAAGTTCTTCTGTTGTAATTGATTACCATCTTTCTATAATCGATTACACAACACTGGAACACTCTGTTGTAATCGATTACCATCTTCTATAATCGATTTCACAGCATTGGAACACTCTGTTGTAATCGATTACCATCTTTTTGTAATTAATTACACAGTATTAGAACACTCTGTTGTAATCGATTACCATCCTTCTATAATCGATTACACAACGCTGGAACGCTCTGTTTTAATCTATTACATGTTGTATTAATCGATTACATTAGGTTAGCATCATTTTTGTTTTTGTAATGGGCTTTAAGATTACCAAAAATAGGCCTAAAACTTACAGTTTTGGGAGATTATTGGAGACTTAGCTCTATAAGTACTTAGAATATGCTATGTTTGGACAACTTTGATTAATGAAATTAAGCATTTTGCTTGCATTGAGAGCTTTTCCTCTTGTTGATTTTTGATTGAAATCAAATTGATTCTTATCAAGGAAGCTTTCCTTTGTGGCGAATCCTCCTTCGACTTATCACTCCATTACGGATCGTGGTGTCATTCATCATCATTTCTTAATCTTCTCCATTTTTATGTTTAAGTTTCAAACAAACATTTCATGGAGTCTTGAAGTTTGCAATCCGAAAACGATCCTACCCAAGCATTCAGGACTTGGTAGTCATCAATTTTCATCATTCCTAGCCTGGTGAGATTCTTCTTGGAGATGAGGTTGGTTATGATGGTGGTTGTAACACCCTAAAATTTTGATAACTGAAAATAGATGTTTGATGTAATTGTTGTGATTGTTTGATTATTTGATTAATTTAGATTGGTTGAGTTGTTGTGTATTTTACCCTGGTGCAATTGGTAAGTGTGGATGTCAAGTTATGTGGAGTTTGTTTGAGTTGCGTTGAATTGTGTGATTCTGAGTTTGACCCAAAACCTGTTTTAGTAAAATCACCATTTTGGATTGGTTAACCATTGGATCGCCTTCACTAAACCAGAAATTTTAAAACTGGGCCAGCTCGCCTAGGCTAATTTCGATAGGCTTTTTGCCTCGCCTGGGCGAGTCAAGGCGGTTTTCAATAGCTAGCAGCATGAAAAGTCATAAAATCTGGTATTCTCCCTCATCCAAGCACCCATCCAACCTCCACCACACTTCTCCACCACCCACGACCACCATCAACCAAGACGGGCCATTGTTGCTTGCCGTTGGACCACCGCACGAAGAGGAACACTTTAATCGGAGCGGAATATTCAAAACTCAACTCGAGGATTCAGTAGAGAACAGAGCCTCCAATCCTTCTTTCTTGGTTTCCTTGAGGTAATTTTGGTTTCCTTTGTCTTATTCTAGCTAGTTTAATCTTCTCTTAGTGTCTCTTGTGTTTTGGGTACCGTTGTTGGGAGTTTTACACTTCCGATGAAAAACCCTTTAAAAATGAGATGTTGTAAATGTCTCCTTTTTATGAAATTGATGTCATTTCTGTGATCCTTGTTGAAACCTGATCACATTGGTGTGATTGGAATTTCAAAATGATGTCTTTTGATGTGAACTCCCAAAACACCGTTTAGCCCCTTTATGATTTGAATGGGTATTTGACCCCAACTGTTAACATTGACCTTGTCTTTGAAATCCATATAAATTGTCTTTGATTTGGTATAGAGCTCTGCGTTTTGACAAGCACAAGTATTTGAAGGATCGTGAAACAACACCGCTAGGCTGTAAGAGAGAGAACTTCTAGTTAGGTGAGGGGAGATTATTACTTGGTTACAATTTTGATACCATAGTTAGGGGCCAGGGAGTCCAACTATGAAGATAACTGTCTGTCCCTGCTGTGTGTTGGTTTTCAAGAAAAACTATGTTTTTAACTAATGGGATGCAATGTCATTGTGTAATGTGGATACACATGGATACCCATGGGGGGTGCATGACGGGTTACCCTTGTGAGGAAGGATGTGTTCCTAGCCAGGTCATGCATTGATGGTGTAACGCCCTAAAATTTCAATAACCAAAAATAGATGTTCGATGTATTTCGTATGTTATTTGACTATTTGATTAGTTTATAATTAGTTGAAATGTTATGTGGATTCTCCATGTGCAATTGCTTGGTGTAGATGTCAAGTTATGCGGAGTTTGTTTGAGCTGTGTTGAATTGTGTGATTTCGAGTTTGACCCAAAAACCTGTTTTAGTAAAATCATTATTTTGGATTGGTTAACCGTTGGATCGCCTTCCAATTTTAACCGTTGTTAGTAAAATAATGTCTGGAACATGAGAAATTAATTTTTCACTAAAACAGAAAACTCTAGAATTGGGTCAGCTCGCCCAGGCGAGTTTTGTAGGCATTTTTGCTCGCTTGGGCAAGTGGAGGCGGTACTGAATACATTTTTAAGCTTCCAAGTCACGAAAATTGAGGTTCTTCCTCCTCCAAACAGCTCCCAAGCTTCCCCTCATCCTCCTTCACCACTCACAGCCACCGGAGACAACCACGGGCCACCGTTGCTTGCCACGAGACCTGGCACGGAGAAGAACCCTTTAATCGGAGCAGAATCTTCAAAACTCTTCCCAAAGTTTCGGTAGAGAACGGAGCTCCCAATCCTCATTTCTTGGTTTCCTTGAGGTAATCTTAGTTTCCTTTGTCTTCTTCTAGCTAGTTTAAGTCTCTCTTGATGTCTCTTATGATTCGAGTAACGTTATTAGCTATTTCTATACTTCCTTTGAAAACCCTTTGAAAATGAGATGTTATAAAAGTCTCCTTTTTATGAAACTGATGTCATTTCTATGATCCTTGTTGAACCCTGCTCACATTGGTGTGATCGGAATTTCAAAATGATGTCTTTTGATGTGGACTCCTAAAACACCATTTGAGCCTCTTTTTAAATTTGAGTGGGTATTTGATCCCAAATGCTAATGTTAGCCTTGTTTTTGAAATCTATAC
This sequence comes from Glycine tomentella, assembly GCA_007407185.1. Taxonomy (NCBI): domain Eukaryota; kingdom Viridiplantae; phylum Streptophyta; class Magnoliopsida; order Fabales; family Fabaceae; genus Glycine; species Glycine tomentella. The sequence goes on along the minus strand of PYAF01005042.1, from coordinate 25,185 downwards.
TAAATTATGTTCAATTTGGTATATAGAGCTCCACGTTTGGGCCAAAGCATGTGAATTTGAGAGATCCCAAAGTGACTTTTCAAGGAGCTAACAGAGGGATATAGATAGGTAAGGAGAGTTTATTACCTGGTTACAGTTTTGGTACCATAATTGGGGCTAGGGAGTCCAACTATGAAGATAACTGCATGTCCCTGCTGTCTACTGGTTTTCAAGAAAAACTACGTTTTTAACTAATGGGATGCGATATATTTATGATTGATATGTGTTTGTTCATGTGTGTGCTTGTTTTCAAGAAAAACTGTTTTTAGCTAATGGGATGTGATGAATTGGCTTGTTGATTGATAAAACTGTGAATGATATTATTAGTGTGATGATTGGATTTTTGGGGAAAGTCTTAATTATAGAGGAGACTTTGCCCAAAATTTTATTATATGTTCACTTAATTATTTAATAAATTTTTAAATGGGCATAAGAGTGTGTTTTATATATTTAGTCATCCTCTTTAATTTAGAATTTTCCTAATAATATCAGTCTTGTGATATGATGAATTGTGAATGTATAAAATTTGGATTGTCTAAAGACCTGGGGAATGTGAATCTCAGACATATGTATTATGTATAGATATGAACTGTGACTACTTATGATGTCGTTGATGATATTGTGATTGATGATGTTGAAATTAGATAATGTTGATGTGGTTGATGATGTTGAAATGAGATAATATTGATATGCATGATGATATTGAGATGATATGATGTTGAGGTTGATAATGACATTGACGAGGGATAATGTTGATGTGAAAAATGTCATTGTGTGTGGATATACATGTATACCCATAGGGGGTGTATGACGAGTTACCCTTGCGAGGAAGGATTTGTTCCTAGGCAGGTCATACATTGATGGTGCCCATGGTTGTAGGCTGTGTATGTACACATGGGATGCGATGACTGGTTGGTTACCCTTGCGAGGATGGATTTGTTCCTAGCCACAGTCAGTGCATCAGCCCACATTGGTGTGTTACGTATGTACATGGGGGGTGCATGACGGGTTACCCTTGTGAGGAAGGATTTGTTCCTAGCCGGGTCATGCATTGATGATGATCATGTTTCATACTTCATTTGTATGTGTGGAAATAGAATGAAGGCACTCGCGTACCTGTGGGTTTCAGTGGTCTGAGAACGCAGGTACTAAGGGGTCATCAGGTTTGGAATTCCCTAGCGACGCTGGCTTATCATCAGGTGGGGGAATGGCCGGTGCACGACAGGGTGGCCCTGATAGGCGATGAATCATTATTCCTGTGAGAGGCTATTTCTGGGAGATGGTACCACATTGCATGCTGATAGATGAGTCAGGTGCATGTATCATTCTATGCATGATTTTTTAAGTTGTGAAATGCATTGGATGATTGGTTTGTTGAGTGTCTATCGGAATCATGGATTTTTGTTAATGATTGTGGTGGGTAATGTTGTTTTCTTCCCAATTGTTGTTATCTGATGTTTGTTTGTTTTATATAACAAACTCACCCTTGCATTTGTTGTACCGTGTGGTTGGTACCTGTGATGATCATGAACTTTCATTCGGGGGAGCAGATGAGCAACAATAGGTGACCTTGGAGGGAGATTCTTTTGTTGGAGCCGCCAAGCCGACGTGATGATGTTGGAATTCTTTTTGGGAGAGAGTTGTGTTTTGTTAATCAACTATTTCTTAGTTCTTCGATTCTTTTTGTTGGTCATGTAAGATTCCAGGTGTAAATATATGTAAAATCAAATTTAGTGTTGATATGTAAATGATATGTACTGGTTCAAGATAAACATACATGTGTATTCAATTATGTAATTGTATCATGTGTATCAGAGCAGGTCGAACCTTTTCAGCCTGTGAGTTGTGAGTCTGCTGGGTTTCTCTGTGCATTATGTGTTGCTTGTTGGATGTTTGATGTTTGAAGTAATTGACTGTTTTGTAGATGTTTGGATTGTTATTGTTTGAGACTTGCATACATTAGTGTGATGCATAGGTTATGGAGATTTCTTGGGGTGGTCATAACATGTTTGCAATTCTGATGTCTCTTATACCAATGCCTGGTCACGAGTTATCAGATTTGCCATCTGGATAATTTGTGAAGTGCAAAGGAACATTATGGCAAGTAGTCAGGAATACAAATAGCAAATGATAAGTTTAATGTCTCGAGGGAGAACTGTTGTAGATGATTGATTTCTAGAGGCATCAACTCTCTATAGTGATTAAGTGGGTGTAGAATTGTATTGTTCTTTTGTTGTGTGTATCCCTTCCATGTTTTACTTCTTGGTGTGCGCAAGAAGTGATGGCTTGTAAGAATAACCGTACAATAGTTGATGTTCTCCAAGCTTTGAGGCTAAAGGCCAAGCTATGACTTGGGAAACCTTCAATAGGGTATTTATGGAAAAATACTTTCCTGAATATGTTAGAAACAAGAAAGAGATGGAATTCTTAGAGCTTAAGCAAAGGATTATGACTATGGCTGAGTATACAACTAAGTTCGAAGAGTTGGTGAGGTACTTTCCTCATTACCAAGGAAGATATGGGATTCTGTTACTTGTGCTATTCGATACTGGTGAAACCCATTCATTTGTATCTTGATTTTGTGTTGAAAAGATTAAACTTTCTGTGTCTTCTTTGAGTAATGATCTTGTGGTAGAAACCCCAACTAGTGTTTCTATTTTGACTTCTGATCTGTGTTTGAATTGTCTTGTAGAAATTTCTCGTAAATTTTTTTTGTGTTGATCTGATTTGTTTGCCTCTCAGCCAAATTGATGTTATTTTGGATATGGACTGGTTATCTTCCAACCATGTTTTGTTAAACTGCTTTGATAAAACAGTGATGTTTGGTTATCCTAAAGTGAGTAATAATGGGATGTTTATCTCTGCCAACCAAATTGTGTCATCTTTGAAAGAAAATGCTCAAGTGACATGATCTTGTCTAACCTAGAAGTAGAGACCAAGGTTTCTATAGGTGACCTTCTTGTTGTTAGAGAGTTTCCAGAAGTGTTTCTTGAGGATATATTCGGTTTATCGTCTGAGAGAGAGATAGAGTTTTCTATAAATTTGGTACTTAGTGTCAGACCTATATCCATAGTCCCATATAGGATGAGACCCAATGTGTTTCCATGAGAGTGCCAGTGTTGTTAGTGAAGAGGAAAGATGGAACCATGAGACTGTGTGTAGATTACTGCCAGTTGAACAAGCTGACGATTAAGAACAAGTACCCTTTGCCTAGAATAGATGACGTTATGGACCAGCTGGTAGGAGCTTGTGTGTTTAGCAAGATAGACCTTTGGTCAGGTTACCATCAAATCCGAGTGAAGTCTGAGGATATTCCGAAAACTGCCTTTAGTGCCAGTTATGGTCACTATGAGTATTTAGTCATGCCTTTAGGTGTGACTAATGCCCCTGGTGTGTTTATGGATTATATGAATAGAATCTTTCACCCCTATCTTGATAGTTTTGTAGTAGTGTTCATAGATGATATTTTGGTATACTCTAAAATTAGAGAGGAGCATGAGGAGCACTTGAGGATTGTGCTACAGACCCTTAAGGATCGACAACTTTATGCTAAGTTGTCCAAGTGTGAGTTTTGGTTGGAGAAAGTGAGTTTCATAGGACATGTGATATCCTAAGGTGGTATAGTTGTAGATCCTTCTAAGGTAGAAGCTGTTCTTAAGTGGGAAAGCCCTAAATCTGTGTGAGATTAGGAGTTTTTTTGGGTTTAGCAGGATACTAACGGAGATTCATAGAAGGTTTCTCCAAGTTAGCCTTACCTTTGACCAAGCTAACTCATAAGGGTCAAGTTTTTGTGTGGGATGCACAGTGTGAGCATAGTTTTCAAACCCTTAAGGAAAAATTGACGATAACGCCTGTGTTAGTTTTGCCTAACCTAAGAGAACCCTTTTAGTGAAAGTTGATAAATTATTCTTCCCAGCTTATTTTGTGGTGATGGATATGGATGAAGATAATGAGGTTCCACTAATTCTTGGCAGACCTTTTATGAAAACTGCCAAAGTCTTGATTGATGTGGATGAAGGGAAACTCACTGTGAGGGTGCAAGATGATGAAGTACAGTTCAATGTCCTTGAAGCAATGAAGCATCCCACAAACAAAAGAGAATCCTTTAGAGTCGATGTCCTTGATGAGGTAATTTCTGACTCTAAAAGATTTATTCATAGGAAGGAAGGTTTGGAGAAGGCATTGACAGAAACAGTTCAAGATGAAGATGAAGATAAAGAAAAAGCAGAATACCTTCATCAACTGAATGCCTGTAAAGAGATTCCTTATCACCAATCTATCTTTGAAGAGTTGAAGAAAGAGAAGACAAAAAAGGAACAAAAGTTGAAATTAAAGGTATTACCTTCCCATTTGAAAAGCTAGTAATCATAAATGCCAATCTATCTGAAGAGGAAGAAGAAAAATTGGTGAAAATCTTGAAAGAAAACCCATTGGTTGGACACTATCAGATCTAACAGGTATTAGTCCTTCTTATTGTATGCATAGAATTTTGATGGAACAAGACTATAAACCTGTAGCTCAACCTCAAAGAAGACTCAATCCAACCATGAAAGAAGTTGTCAGAAAAGAGGTGTGATATGTGCGTAGCACATGATGTTTCCAAGCTTAATTAAGCCATTAAATGCATCAATTTATACGATAAATAGCTTTCATTTGGTGTGAATATGACGCATATGATTTAATGATATAATTTGGTCAAGATTGAAGTGTTTGGCAGGAAATCTGAGCAAAAAGAGCTGCAGAGAAGAACATCAGAAGTTGTGGCGCGATCCGCGCCACATCTCGCGCCACCAGCGCCAGCTGGAAACCATGGTGCCATCCGTGTGAAGTCTCGCGCAACCCGCGTGGGAACTACCCTGGAATTTGAAGATCCTCTGGAAGTTAGCGTGATCAGCGCCACTTCCCGCGTGGTCAGCGCCATCCATTCGGGAAGCTGGCGCCATCAGCGCCGAAACCCGCGCCGTCAGCGCCAGAGTTAAAATAGTGGCGCGATCTGCGCCAGACCTCGAATCTGCAGTTCTGCAAAGCTGTCAAAGGCCAATCTTGGGATTTCACTTACCCAAGCATAAATAACAGAAGCCACTTCAGTTTTGAGGATCTTTTGGATGAAATATTCACAAAAAGAGGAAGAAGAAAGCTTGGGAGTTGATTCTAGGGTGTGGGTGTGAGGGGAAGAGGGTTCTTCCTTCTTCCCTTCCTCTTCTTCCTTTGTACATATCATCAACCATGCTTCTTTTTGTTGTACCAAGGCCATCCATGTTAGGTTTGGCTAGTTTCCTTTTGTAGTTAGGGCAAATACTCTATGTAAATCTCATTTGGAATGGATTGAATGTTATTGTCCCTTTATGCTATGTTATTTCATTACACTTTGCTTGAATGTCTTCATCTCTTCTCTAGACTTGATCAACCTAGCTGAGAGCTTAGAGCTAGGGTTCTCAATAGGGATATTGGGACTCTAGTCTTGGAACCAAGTGTGGTGACTTGTTTTACATCACCTAGGGATAGGGATGTAGGCTTGCAATCTTTCTAGTGCATCACTTAATGCTTAACCTAATAAATGCTACTAAGGGATTAGGATATTGAAAAGGGTTAAAGGGTTAATGTCACTAAGGGATTAGGGCTTAACGATTAATGAATGAGGATGCATGATTGAGTAGCTAGTGTAGATGAATGTTGCAAACAATCTATGTAAGAATGTTAGGAGCATGGAGTGTGGGTTCCCTAGCTACATTAGCTTACGTTTGGTGCAACCATTATCTATTTTATTTACAATGCTTTATGTTTATATTTAGTTTTTAATTTATTTCACACAACAACACATTTCTCTTAATCTTTTGTCATCCAACCTTGAGATACAATTTATGATTTAATTGGTCAAACAATCCTCGTGGGAACGATACTTTCCTTTATCACTTTATTACTTGTACGACCGGTGTACTTGCCGAGTACGCAACAAGGTGGTCAAGCTATTGGAGGCTGGAATGATATATCCTATCTCAGTTAGCCAGTGGGTAAGTCCTGTGCAAGTAGTACCCAAGAAAGGTGGCATGACTGTGATTAAAAATGACAAAGATGAGCTTATCCCAACTCGCACTGTTACGAGTTGGAGGATGTGTATTGATTACAGAAAGCTCAAAAGCCACAAGAAAGGATCATTTTCCACTACCATTCATGGATCAGATGCTGGAGAGACTAGCAGGTCAGCAATATTACTGTTTTCTTGATGGTTATCCAGGATACAATCAAATTAATGTTGATCCTGAAGACCAAGAGAAAACAGCCTTTACTTGTCCCTTTGGTGTTTTTTGCTTATAGGAAAATGCCTTTTGGTCTGTGTAATGCACCTGCCACTTTTCAAAGGTGCATGCTTGCTATCTTTTCTGATCTTGTTGAGAAAAGCATTTAAATCTTCATGGATGATTTTTCAGTATTTGGTACTTCTTTTGATTTATGCCTGTCTAATTGATAAGTGCCACATTTTAGTAAAAATAGATTTCAAATATGGTACTTATCAGTTATTTTAATTGAGTTATTCGCAAGTTAACCCTAGAAACCTAGTTAATTGAAGGTTATATTAATCTAAGTTATGGTTTTGTATTTTGAAAAGATTTCGTCCAATCAAATGTTTAATTTTGCTAGGTTTAAAGGTTACGGAAGAATCAAGCTGCGAAAACCAAGAGCTGGGAGTGAACTAAGCAAAGAATGAAGTCCCAAACAGCATTCCAGGCCCAACAAGCACCAAGGCCCAAAGAATCCTTCAAGACTAAGCTTTTAACTTGCCCAGGCGACCAGTTTATGCCTATTTTGCTCGCCTGGGCAGGCAACAAGTTCCAAGACATCCTTTTAGCTCGCCCAGGCGCCCATTTTGTGAAGGATTTGGTGGCCTGGGCGACCAAAGCAAGAAGCAGGCCCTTGGCTATATATATGGACGAATTTTGGAGGCAGCATTCATTCCTTCCTTGGTTTTTCTCTCCCAAATCACCTACTTGTGTTCTTAGGTTCTAAGTGAGTGTAGAAACTTAGGAAAGTGAGGTAGAGTGAATTGTATAAGGAAATTCTGTCAAAAAGAGGATCAATGACGAGCTTAGTCAGTGGTTCTCTCGAGGAGGTTTTGCCAATGTTCGCTTCAGCTTTCCTAAGGATTGGACGTACTCTTCTTATCCCTATGCTCTTTTAATTATTTATGCATTGATCTATTCCTTATTGGTGATTTTATTTTACGCTTAACGCCTGATTCTAATTAATCATTAGTTTCATGAATTTAACCCTAAAGGCGACTGGAAAGTAAATTTAGGGTTTGAATTGAATTAAATCACTCACTATGTTACGTTGCTAGGAATAAGGCTTAATGTTTTGATTGCACGAAACATGTGATTAGAAGCTTAATGCTAGGGTATTTAATTAAATATGCGAGGGATCGATATTTAGTAAAATATCCTTAGGACTTAATTGTGAGGAATCAAATTAAGTTTACATAAACGTGTGCGTCAATAAGAATAGAACATGCATAGGTAAAATCAATTAAAAGGGATAAGCAAGACGAAATCCAATCCTACACTTCCTTGACTTGTATTCATTTATTTTCCGTAATCGTTTATTTTCCGCAACTTTTACTTTTACGCACGAAACCAACATATGAATCTCCATTTTTATCATCTGTATATAAGCTACTAAACTGGTAACAATTTAAACCAACCGATGTAAACTCAAATCCCTATGGAGACGAACTTTTACAAATTTGTAAACTTGCAACGATAAAACGGTGTGCTTGCCGTGAAAAATCCGAACAAGGTTCTGGCGCCGTTGCCAGGGATTTGATTTGTTTACTTTAGTTGTTTAAATTTCAGTTTAGTATTTTCTTGTTCTTTATTTCCCGTTTGTGTATATACATTTCCTTGTTATTTTAAAACCTCGGTGCTTAACAGAATCTTGTAGTTTTTTTTCTTTCTCTTTATGTGAGATAAGTCTACAGATAAACCTCATTTTGATCCAGAAATCTCCAAAACCGAAAGGAAAATCAGAAAGAAAAAGAAACAAGAATCTAACAAGCACTCTAAGGGAACTTCGTCTATTGACCCTCCTTCACCAAAAGTAAAAAGACAACATGGCTAATCATGGCGGAGAAGAAGATAGACCAGTAAGGAAGACTCTTGGAGACTACGCTTATCAACAAGGTCCCAACCACTACAATATCATAGTCATCCCTCCTTTCAACAACAAGGTTGTGGAGCTGAAGCCAACATTACTCAGTCTCATTGGCTCACATCCATTTGCTGGGCTAGACCATGAAAATCCTTACACGCATTTATCTACATTCATAGAGCTATGCAGTACAATGGGAGCATCGGATGAAGACGCTGAAGCTGTTTACTGTAGAGCTTTTCCTTTTTCTTTGACAGGTAAAGCTAAAACATGGCTTCAATCACAACCAAATAAAAGTATAAGCACGTGGGATGATTTGGAGGAGAAATTCATCGCCAGATTCTTCCCTCCTTCAAGATTCATCAGTGCAAAGTCCACTATTGCGACTTTCTCTCAAGGTGAAGATGAACCCCTCTGTGAGACATGGGAAAGATTCAAGTCACTACTAAGGAGATGCCCGAACCACAATTTTGATGATGCCGCACAATTACACATCTTTTACAATGGTTTGAGGCCTCAGACCAAGATGATCCTTGATGCTTCAGCCGGAGGAACCATGATGTCTAAAAGCCCCGAGGAAGCCATAGTGATCATTGATTCCATAGCAGCAAGTGACTATCAATCTCACCATGATAGGTCGCCTATTTAGAGGAAAGGTGTACTAGAGCTTGACACTCAAAGTGCCATCTTGGCTCAAAACAAGCTCTTGACCCAGCAATTAGAGGCCTTAACAAAACAAATAGGCCAAATTCCTCAACTTCAGCAAGGAAGCTCACAGAAATCTCATTCAACCCATCAAGTTCAAATTCTGAGATGTGATTTTTGTGGAGGAGACCATCAGAATGGCCATTGCACAGCACCTGGTGATTGTTCACAAGAAGAGGAAGCACATTACATTGAAAATCAAGCAAGACCTCAACCAAATTATCAAGGGAATTACCAAGGATATCGCGGTGGTCCAGGTTCTAATCAACCTTACAATTGGAGGCAAAATAATAATGCTTATGTTCCTACTAACCCTCCTTTTGCAGGTCCTCCTAACAATTCCTTTGCTAGTTCTTCTAATTCTTTTCCAGGTCCTTCAAATAGAAATCCACCACAGCAAGCTCAGTTCGATAGATTGACAAAGATGGAAGACACCCTTACACAATTTATGCAAATGTCCATCACCAAGGTAAATTGATTGAGTAAATTGATTTCTTTTCCTTGGGCTGTGACATTTGATTGAGTAAATTGATTTCTTGGTTTTGAAAGTGATAAAGATCCTGAACTCTGATTTGAATTAGTTTTTAAAATACCAAGGTTTTAACCAATTCACCCCTCCTCTTGGTTATTGTTGGTATTCCTATTATTTTCAGCTTACACCTTTTCAATTGGTTTATGGCAAATCTTGCCATTTACTAGTTGAATTAGAACATAAAGCATTTTGGGCATTAAAATTCTTTAACTTTGATCCTACTTCTGCAGGTGAACAAAGAAAGCTCCAACTTCATCAACTGGAGGAATTAAGATTTTCAGCTTATGAAAATTCCAAATTTTACAAGCAAAAAGTTAAATTCTATCATGATCAAAAACTTTTAAAAAAGAATTTTCATCCTGGACAACATGTTTTGTTATTTAATTCTAGATTAATACTGTTTCCAGGTAAGCTGAAGTCTAAGTGGTCTGGACCCTTCACCATTAAAAAGGTAATGACACATGAAGTTGTAGTCCTTGAAGATCCAGCCACACAAAGAACTTGGACTGTCAATGGTAGCAGACTCAAGCCTTACTTAGGTGGTGATGTTGAAAGGCTCACCACTGTGATCCAATTACAAGAAGCTTAAGCTACAAACGTGTCCAGCTAAGACAACGTTAAAGAAGCGCTTCTAGGAGGCAACCTAGTAAGTTCTAATTCTTTTTTTATATGCTTTCTAATTAACTTAGTAAAATATAGGTTAAGATATAGGTTATTATAATTCAAATAAATTAACAAAACACTTTACTTTGATTCTATTTTTAAAAAAATTGGGTTTTAACTCGCCCAGGTGAGTAAACCATAAGCAAAGTGCTCGCCTAGGTGAGCATACGTCTAGCACAACAAATAAAAGAAGGTAAAAAACTTCAAAATTTCACTTCCGCCATCATTTTCATCTTCTTTTCATCTTTCTATGACCTTTCTCCCTTCTCCCTAACTCGCCCAAGCTGCTGCCTCAACTACCTTCTTTGCTTTTCTTCCTACTCCAATCATGTAAGTACTCATTTCCTTTGCAAATACTTATAGTATTGAATAAATTTCCTAAAGCTTTCTTGTACATGAATGGTGCTTTTGTTGTTTTCTTTGTCAAACATGACTTAGGGTTAGAAATTTTACAGTTGATGTTTTGTTTTGATGATGATTTTGTTGTACATATTGAATTGGTCTTCTCCTTCTTCTATTTCTCTGAAAATTTGGTGTAGATTATGTGCCAAAAATGTCCATTTTCATGCACAAATTTGTGTGCACACCAAGTGTTTGGTGAAATGCCACAATGAAATCAGTTTTGAATTGGCACCTCTTTGATGCACAAAAATTGCTCCATGCTTGCTTTAGACAACTTCCATGTATGACATTGCTCATAAATAAGGCCTATACTTCAAGTTTGAGTCATAATTTTTTTTGTGTGTGTGTGCATGACTTACTCTTTTTGTGTATGCTTTGGACTGTTACTAAAATATCAAAATTATATGTAAGCAAAATTTCCAGCATTTAGTATCTTCCACATGGACATACATGGTTAGTAAGGCACAATAATGGAGTAAATGGATTGATATGCTTAATGACATGTGCATTAGGAAGATAGGACATTTCGAACATATATGTTGTAGTTGTCTTAGTTATCACTTTCTCATAAAGCTGCCATCTATTTGTTAGTTTGCCCTATCTAAGTTAGCTACTCTTACCATAATCATCCTAAATCTATTTTGAGATGTTATTACAGATGGCTCCTAAGAAACTCCCTTCTAAACGAGCTAGGAATGAGGGTTCTAGTGCAAATCCCCCTGAAGACTTCATTTATGATGATCAGAGATTTCAGACCAGAGAACACCAACAACGATTTGAAACAATCAAGAATTGGTCATTCCTCAAAGAAAGGCGAGTTCATCTAATGGATGATGAGTATTTAGATTTCACAGCCGAACTTGACAGGCGTAGATGGAAACCATTAGCCACCCCTTTGCAGAAATTTGATCCAGAGATAGTCTTAGAATTCTACGCCAACGCTTGGCCACTGGAGGGAGCTTTATTCAACAAACGTTCTTTTGTCAGAGGTCAGTGGATTCCCGATGATGCGGATGAAATCAATTAGTTTTTAGGAGAAGTAAACACACAACTTCATAGGTTTACTAGGGTCATCCGTCCACCTAAGAGGTATGGGTTTGTGATTGAGAATTAACAAACCGTAGAGGATAATGAACCAAGTAACTACGAGGAGGCGGTCAAGGACGTTGACTCCTCTAAATGGCTAGAAGCCATGAAATCTGAAATAGATTCAATGTATCAAAACAAGGTATGGACCTTGGTTCCACAACCGCAAGAAAAATTCCTATCGATAATGAGTGGGTCTTTAAGAGAAAGACTGATGCAAATGGCAACGTTCAAACCTATAAAGCTAGGTTGGTTGCGAAAGGATATCGTCAAAGACAAGGTGTTGACTATGATGAGACTTTCTCACCCGTTGCCATGATCAAATCTATTAGGATCTTGCTTGCCATAACAGCATATCACAACTATGAGATTTGGCAAATGGATGTCAAGACTGCCTTCTTGAATGGATTCTTGAAGGAGGAAGTGTACATGACACAACCTGAAGGTTTTGAATCCAAAGGCCAAGAACATATGGTATGCAAGCTGCAGAGGTCGATATATGGGCTACGAAGTTGGAATATTTATTTTGATGAAATCGTTAGGAGTAACGGATTCATCAAGAACGAGGATGAACCTTGTGTTTACAAGAAGGATAGTGGGAGCAATGTTGTTTTCTTAGTACTCTATGTAGACGACATACTACTAATAGGAAATGACATCCCCACATTACAAACAACTAAAGACTGGCTTTCAGAAAGCTTCACCATGAAGGATTTGGGAGAAGCGACCTTTATACTTGGTATAAAGATCTATAGAGATAGATCTAAAAGGCAGTTGGGATTATCTCAATCCACGTATACTGACAGGATGCTAAGGAGGTTTAGCATGGAAGGGTCGAAAAGGGGTTTTCTTCTCGTCAGTCATGGGCTACATCTTTCCAAGGCTATGTGTCCTAAGTCACAGCCTGAGAAAGACCGCATGAGTGGAATTCCATACGCTTCGGCTATTGGGTCCATCATGTATGCCATGATATGTACAAGACCAGATGTCTCATATGCTTTGAGCAGATACCAGTCAGACCCTGGAGAGGGTCACTGGACAGCAATCAAGACCATCCTTAAGTACTTGAGAAGAGCTAAGGGTGCGCTTTTGGTTTATGGTGGGGTAGATGAGCTTTAAGTGAAAGAATTCACTGACGCCAGCTTTCAGAGTGACAAAGATGACTACAAGTCACAGTCAAGGTTTGTATTCACCTTAAATGGTGGGGCAGTATCTTGGAAGAGTTCCAAGCAGGAGACTACAGCAGATTCTACGAAAAAGTTGAGTACATAGCCGCTTCAGAAGCAGCCAAGGAGGCTGCCTGGATCAAGAAGTTCATATATGAACTACGGGTGGTTCCAAGCGTCGATGAGCCCATACAGTTGTATTGTGACAACACTGGGGCCATTGCGCAGTCAAAGGAAACTAGGTCTCATCAAAGATCTAAGAACGTGCTCTGCAGATATCACCTGATTAGAGAGATCATTGATAGGATGGATGTAAAGATGGATTATATTCCCACGGATGATAACCTAGCCGACTCTCTGACAAAGGCTGTTTCTCAGAGAAAACATGATAGTCATTATGAGGCTTTGGGTTTACGACTTAGGTCTGATTGGCTCTAGGGCAAGTGGGAGATTGTTAGTATATGGATGCCCTAGAGACAATCTTTTCATTAGATTAGGACGTACATGTACTTTTCATATTGTCATGAATAAATTATAAGCACTCTTTATCTTGTTTCATATTCTGTCTCGATATCATTATTAATATATGAGTAACTGGATAAAACCCTTGGAATAGAATAGGTATCTCTTGAATATCAGTGATGGGATCACGATCATGAGGATTCAAGGATACCAGATGTCTACTAAAGACCTCATGAGCTACAGACATGGAGATGTCTTAGCTAAAGTCGTGGGTGGACCTATAAGGGTATAGCTCGCACTGAACGGACCCACAAAGAGACTCTTTGAGGAAATCTCACAGATAGTATTATTAGAGTAGTCTCTTATTATTTGGGTGTGTCTTTCCTTAGACCAGAAGTTTTCACCTAGACTGTGTTCTAGAAGACATGTTTTGATTGTATACCTCGTCTGCCTGAAACATGGAAACACATATGTATACCTTTAGGCATGTCTTGAAAGAACACGAGTCTAGGGTGACTAGCTGAAGGAATTTGTCAAATCTCTGTGAGAGATTAGGTTATCTGTAAATAGGAGAAATCGAGATGACATTTACAGGACTCGGGAATCTATACATAGTAAAAGAAATTGAGATGATCTGCCTTTAGAGTCAGTAAAATTGGAGACTCCCTATTTCATATTAAAGCTTACCCTACACCGCAAGGGCAGATACGTATCCTTACCCTAGGTTTTATGGGAAGGTAACCGAGGCGAAAGGAAATACATACGGAAACCAAATAGATTTAATAGGATGATCTTGTCATTTACCTAACTAGTTTTGGGGCAACAAAGCATTGCTAGTGCTTTGTGTTGTCATTAAATGGGTAGTGGCCTTGTTGGGCCCAAACTCATTTATGTCAGTAGCTATGTTGGGCCTAATGGGTCACACACTAACACTTTATTGTCATGACAATATAGCATTAAAGGTTTTGGGCCTAATAATGGTTGTTGGCCCAAGAAGGAGTTTGGATACCTATCTTAAAGAGAGAGGGGCGCATGAATGGAGTTAATGGACTTGGATAGTCCAAGACATTATTAATTAATTTAAATATTTAAATTAATTATCTAATTTTTAAATTTGATAATTTAAATTTTGAATTTAAATATTTTAAATATGAATTATGTAACAACCGCTTTTAATTCCGCTTTATTATTCGTTTTATTTATCATTTTGTTTCTAATTTTTTTTTATAAAGCAGAAGAATATGAAAATTCTACGCGTCATCTAACGGAGTTTAAGTTCAAATCGCATACAGTCCATTATTACAGTCCATAGACAGTTATTGTCATATAATCCAAAACATAACAGTCCAAAATACAGAGCAAAATACAAATCATCACCAAGTCCTCATCACAGCTTCTTGTACAACCATCCACTGCTAAAATCACTGCTCGTCTGCTCGCCCAAATAATTTGGGGTCATCATAGGTGTCAACCACAGACACAAACACAGGGTAAGTCATGATAAACAAAGTTTAAATAAAAACAAAATTTAAATAACAAGTTAATAAACAATTAAGATGCATAGAATATGCATGATGCATGATTTCATCACTTCTCAAAACATGGCCATGGTCAGAATAGCTTAACACCTCACGAGTTGGATCGATCAGTCAGGATAGGTTCGTGTTGCAAAAGGACTCACACCTACTCTACATGTGATCATCATGGTTAGGTGATCTCCCCACGGCCACTCTCCCCCAGTTCAACACCTTAGAACGCTCTTTCACAACTCTAGCTATCTGACAAACCTCCTCATGAGGTAACCTCTTCACGGATTAACCCCCGCTGGGCATATGCATATGGTCATGCATGAATATTTTCTCATCTCATCTTTTTTTTCATCTTTCATCATCATTCATCATATTCATCTTCATTCATCACTTTTCTCATTATTGGTTCATGTTATAAAATTTATTTTAGTTAAAGATATATGAAATAAACAACATATTCATCATTTGATCAAAACTTAACAATACCACACGGCAATCATCATTAAATTTTATTTCATTCTTTAAAAATTCAAATCTATATAAACTACTTACAAGAAATTTTTATCTAACCTGCACAACTAATATAATTATTTTATGCTAATTAACATTATAATTACTCAAAGAAATGGTTAAATTAAGAAAAACATAAAGAGAATAATAATCTAAACTAGGTTACTTATAGTAAAATAATTCATGAATACACTAAATTAAATTCATTAAAAGTAACCATCACACATAAAAAATTGTATAAGCATAATATAAACTTTTTGTGAATTAAAGTTAGCTTAAGTTAATTGTTTCCTTGTTAATAGTTAAATCCATAGTTTAGGGTTCCTTTAGGTCATTTAGTTAAGGTCCTTGAGTCCTTGAAGTTTTTCCACTAATTACTAATATTTCATCTCAAAAGTTCATTAGCACAAATACTCCTAGTTAATATTCAAACTTTAGCTTATCAAGGACTTCCCCATACCTTGATTGGTTTCCTTAAAATATTGGACAAGCTTGCTCCTTACTCCTTGGCTTCCACGTGATTTAATCAAGGTGATTAGTAGGATTTGGCTTTTGTGAATAAAGGATGTTTGGAGAAAGGAATGAAAAGGATGGCAAGAAAAAGAAAGGAGAAGTGGTACACGGTTACCACTTTCTTTCTACCTAATTTTATTTTGACTAAGCTTTGAAATGGAAATTGAACATGCACGTAGCTTTCTATCCCTCTATTGGCTGCCCATATGATCGGTCCCTCTTGCCTTTTATAGAAGGGAATTGTTGAATTTTCTACCAAGAATTATTCCTAAGTGATAATGACTCCAAGCTTAGTTGTTCTCTTCCTATTGGTTGGCTACTTTAATATCTTGTACTTCACACTTTCAATCCTCATCTTGCTGCACGGATACTTCACTTGAAGAAGGCCCATTGCTTTGTTTCAATTCCCATCTTATCCAAGCTTTTATGAAAGATTCTTGTTGTCTACTTACTTTCCACAAGGCGTTATTCTATTGGCTACCCTTTTTCCTCTTTGACTTTGCCCCCACACCTTCTTAACTTGGCTATTTCCACGTGCTCCTCTCAATTATGTGGCTGCCATGATTTTTTTTCTACTCATAACCGTAGCATCCTTCTTTTGGGCCAAATCTTACACTTATTTCTTTTTAGTTTCATGAAATATTCATTCTATTTTCCTATTGGTTAATTTCTTTTCAATTGATAAAATTACTAAACTATCTTAGTAATGACATATATTTATCCCAAAATTAGTAGAAAACTTCAAAGATTACATCCATCATTTTCTTATAGTTTTCTGATACTTAGGTTAGTCTGTATTGAGCTCTATTCAAAATTTCTGTAAAAATTCCTAGAAATGCTAATTCATAATTTCTTGCCACTTATTTAGTTAATACTTAGTCATCTAAAAGTGTTTTATCTCATACTCAGGTCCCCACAAATTTTTCAAAATTATCTGAGCATTTTTGACCTAAGGGGTATTTTGGTCATTTGCCACTCTCGGGACCTAATCGTCATTTCTGAAATTGTTCAAGGGCGTTTTGGTAATTACATGCTAGGGGTATTTTTATAATTTATATTTTATAGAGAGGGTATTTTAGTCCTTATTCTGTTCATATCTCCGTAATCTTACCAAATTCTAGGTTATATAAGGCCTTTTAATCCCGTATTACTAATTTAAGGTAAAACGTTCTATCAATTTAATACGTATGGAAATATTGGGGTGTTACAAATTAACTATAGTAGTTAGTTTCATATCAAAAGGAGAAGATGAGAGCTAGATTTGAATTTGAATTCAACTAACATCTTATCATGATCATGTCCTAGATTTTAGGAAGAAGTTTGAGGGTTGATTAGGGACATTACATATGGCAGGATATTTAATTATTATTTGGCAAAATAATTCCCAAGTAATTGACTTGGTCTTAGGAGGATATGATGGGAGGTTGTTGGCAATTTTTGAAATGCAACATGAAACGACTCAATTTCACTAGCCTATTCGTTATAAATTTTCCGGAACTTTATTTATTATTATTATTATTTATTTTTATTATTTTTTTATACAAGTTCTTTACCACCAAGAGTTCTTAAGTTCAACATAATAAAAGATAGTCCAAATTACAGTTCTCAACATAATACAGTCCAAAATATAGTCCAAAATACAATCCAATATAATATACAAACTAGTCTAAAGTATAGTACAAATTACACATCATCAGAACAAATACAAGTAACAAACTATAAGCCATCAAAATATCTTCATCATATCTTCTTCTCAACCATCCGCTGCTATGCTTTACTGTTCCTCTGCTCGCCCAAATAAATTGAGGTCATTGCAGGTGTCAACCACAGACACAAAATATAGGGTAAGTTTATGATAAACATAGTTTAAATAAAAGAATATATCCATAGATAGCCATAATATCATTCATAGAATAAGATGCATGGAAGATGCATGATTCTTTGTTTATATGATGCATGACTTTCTCAAATTCTCATCAAATGGTACCATAGCCAAGATAGCCCTAATCACTGGTCCAGAACTTGCACGATCAGTCAGGGTGTCACAGTGGTGCACAAGAAAAGTCACCCCACTGCCGAAGCACCCCCCAGCTTAGACTCCTCATTGTCTGAATGCTCGTACTCAGTTCCTCTAACTATCTGACACACCTCCTATTGAGGTAAATAGCACAGACTAGCCCCCGCCAGGCTTATGCATATGAAACATGCATGAATGATTCTCTTTTATCTCATATTTACTCTTACTATTAATCTTCAATTTAGATCTCATATGCTTAAACTTTCAACATGAATCTAGTATAGAGGTCAATAAGATAAACATGTTCAAAGATTCAAAAGAACTCATGAAAGTCGTAAAAATTCATAAAACACTCAACAACACAAGAATCCCAACTATTTATTCACACCAAGCACACTTAAACATATTTCATTTCTTTGCAACATTTTATCAAACACATGGTGGGCAAGCTTTATTTCATAGAAATAGAAGGAATACTTTAAATAAAGCAACACTTAAACTATATTTAGCATAAACCTCCCAATACATACCTTGTTCTTCCTTCTTAAAAGCTTAACTAACCTCCTTCTAAATGCTCCTAATCTCCACGTGAAGTATCAAGGTGGTAAGGCTTTGGTTTATTTTTATTCTTTTGAAAATGAAAGGTGAAAAGGATGTAGAATGAAAAGATGAAAAGGAAAGGATGAAAGGGATAGAAGTTTGCACGTGCACTTTGCTTCCAAAAGCCCTCAATTTTTGGTCCCCACCTTCCTAGATATAAGGTTGATGAATTGCTTTAAAATTCCTTTAATGCAAAATATCTCTTAGGTAATGATAACCTTGCTTTCCATGTGGTCCAATCACAAGGTTTCTAGTTTTTTAACCACACAAGTGTCCATTTTCTTGAATTTTCTCAACACTTCCTCATTCTTCTTGATGTTCACATGGAGTAGCTTGACTTGTAGAGCAATCTTCACCAATTTTCTCTTCTTCACGTGGAATGGCTATATTTTAGGGAAATTTTGTGTTTTTCTTCATGCTTTACTTATCATGTATGAATAAAATTGTTTTTAACATTTAGTAAAGCCTAATTTAATTTTTCCTTCTCAAGAACAATATAATTCTCAAGTTTTTTAGAGGCTAACTTCAATCTTAGTAATATATTCAGGGTGTTATTTAAGCTTTACTTACCAAATGGCTTTATCTTAATTCTAATTAGTCCATTTTGCCTTTAATTAATAAAATTACTAAACTAACTTATTAGAGAAATCTATTCCTTTTATAATTAAGATAAAATTCTATAGATTGTATCTATCCTTTTCTTGTGTTTTTCTAATGCTTGAGTTTGTCTGGATTGAGTTCCTTTCAAAATATCTTACCAAAATTCATAGAAATTCTAGTTTATGGTTTCTTGTCACAAAATATGTTGATAATCTGTTATCTAAGAGTATTTTGTATTTTCGTCAGGTTCTCACAGAATCCCTAAGAATCTCTGGTCATTTCTGGCCTGAAGGGTATTATGGTAAATTCATTCTTCATCCTAGGGGCATAATGGTCATTTTCCTCATGAAAATATCTATTCAAAATATCTAAGGGTGTTCTTGTCCTTTCCAAAATATTCAAGGGTATTTATGTAAGTTTTCATCTCAAAATACCTTTGTAAAATATCTAGGGGCATTTTTGTAATTTTCAAAATGTCCAGGGGTATTTTCGTCATTTTTACCCTAAGGGCATTTTTTGTAATTTTTTTTTATTTAAGACAAAGGTAATATGGTCATTTCCCTTAAACTATTTTTGTAAAATATAAATGCACATTAATAATCTTACGATAACAATTCCCAAATATTTATTGAAATATGAGAGTGTTACACAACAACTCCACTTTTTCTTCACGTATGGGGTGCTCCATAATCAGATTTGTTGGTTAAAAATCTGAAGCAAACTCTTCTATAAAGTGTGCTCTTGTGATCATAGTTCTCTAATGGTTTTTGAAAAAAAAAACTATTTACCTTCCTCCCCTTTCATGCGCCACTTGTGTGAGTTTTGACAGAAAAATATAGCCGCCAATATCATCTATTGGTGAGTCTCTTAGATAAGAAAAACACTTTGAAACCTAACCTTCTTCCTCTCCATTGGTGCGCCTAGCCTGCCTCCATTGGTGTTGTTGGTGGCCTTCAAGAAGTATTCTTGAGTCTTGACAAGGAGTGGTGTGGATCAACATTAGAGGGCTTATATCTTCAAGCTTATCCTTGATCATCAAGTTTCGAATATAAACAAGGTAATATCTATGTCTTAAAGAATGATTCTTGTGTGCTATGTGTGTTTCCGCTTGAAAAAAATTTGTCTTTCTTCTCACATGCCTTTGGGCTTCAAGGCACTATCTTACACCAGGACCATCAGACCTCCCATAAACAGAGCCCTTATTGAAAAATATTGTTTGGCTAGACAGGTACAGGAGTAGCAGCAACCACAGCCAACATCTATGGAGTCCATCTCCGCTCATCTACAACGAATGGAACTCCAGATGCACACTTATATGCAGCATGTGGCTGATCAACAGGCTGCTAATCATAGAGGGCAGATACAACTTAACCAGAGTTTCTACAACTACACTTAGCATCAGCACAGATAGGATCCCACCCTATTCCAGTGGCCCACTAGAGAGCAGTTCAGCACATATGTAGCATGGCCTAGGGACAGGCCAATCTTTCAGGAGGAGGCAGGAGGCCAGAGAGCTGAGTAGGACTTTGTGGCTGGCCCTACAGATGATCAAGGAGCTGTTGAGGGAGATGAAGCAGCTGATGAGGATGATCTGGAGAAGAACTTGGCAGCTTATCTCACAGACTTGCATAATCTGTGACACTGTGACATTGTTTTTAATTTCTTTACAACTTTCTTTACTGCTTTCCTGAATACTTTACGTTATCTAATTATGTCTTTATCGCTTTTTGAATACTCTATATTACTGCTTACGAACTATTTCATCTTTTTGGTATTATATATTATAAATCTTTTTGGTATTATATACTATTAACATAAGTCTTTTTGAAAGTTACACCAAATTTTTTTTTGCTTTTCACTTAAAATAGTTGTATATAATATATAAAATCTTTTTGGGTCTTAAAAGAATTTTTTTTTTTTTGAAAGATTACATGTTTTGAAAAGAATCAACAAATATTGTTTTGAAACTTGGTTTTTAATTAGATCAGAACAACAAAACGATTTTTGAAAAAAAATCTTGAGAATGAAAAACAAATGAAATGATTTTCCAAATACCAAATGAAGGCAAGACTTTTTCACAAAAACTTAATAAAGAATATTTTTTGAAACAATTGATCTAATTTGAACATGAAAACAGACATTAATTTGGACGAATCTTTGAACCTATCAAAACACACCACTAATTTGGACGGATCTTCTCAAAACATAAAATCATAACTTAACTCCATACAACTACCATTTAACTAGGTTTCTAGGGTTAATTTGTAGATAAAGTTAATCAAAACAATCGGATAAGTGCCATTCTATAAATCAAATTTTACTAAAATGTGGCACTTATCAGGGCATAAGAGTGTGTTTTATATATTGTAGTCCTCCTCTTTAATTTAGAATTTTCCTAAAAATATCAGTCTTGTGATATGATGAATTGTGAATATATGAAATTTCGATTGTCTGAAGACTTGGGGAATGTGAATCTCAGGCATATGTATTATGTATAGATGTGAAATATGATTGCTTGTGATAGCGTTGATGATATTGAAATTGAGATGTGATTGATGTAATTGATGATGTTAAAATGACATAATGTTGACATGGTTGATGATGTTGAAATAAGATAATATTGATATGCATGATGATGATATTGAGATGATATGATGTTGAGGTTGATAATGACATTGATGAGAGATAATGTTGATGTGAACAATGTCATTGTGTATGGATATACATGGATACCCATGGGGGGTGTATGACGGGTTACCCTTGTGAGGAAGGATTTGTTCCTAGGCAGGTCATACATTGATGGTGCCCATGGTTGTAGGCTGTGTATGTACACGTGGGATGCAATGACCGGTTGGTTACCCTTGCGAGGATGGATTTGTTCCTAGCCACAGTCAGTGCATGGGTGAGCCCACATTGGTGTGTTACGTATGTACATGGGGGGTGCATGACGGGTTACCCTTGCGAGGAAGGATTTGTTCCTAGCCGGGTCATGCATTGATGACGGGTTACTTCAATTGGTTACCCTTGCTTCTTGGTTTAATCGATTACCAATTGTAGCAATCGATTACACAGTTCAAATCAATTTATGTAAGTTCCTGGTTTAATCGATTACCAATTGAAGTAATCGATTACATAGTTCAAATCAATTTATGCAAGTTCCTGGTTTAATTGATTACCAAAGTTTGTAATCGATTACACAGTGTTTTCATATTTAAGCAACTGTCTGGTTTAATCGATTACTAGTCGGAATAATCGATTATTTTGTTCGTTGCTCATACCCAGAAATTTGTTGAACAGTTTAATCGATTACATGAGCAAAATAATCGATTACAGGAGCGTATTTAATCAATTACTGACGGTTAGAAAGTTTGTTATAAATAGAACCTTTGCTCAGCTGTTTCAATGACTTGATCAATTCATATTCTGAGCATTCTAAAGCTTTCTAAACATTCTTTTAGTGATTCCCTGGGTTCATAGAGTTCTTGCTTTTCACAAAAACATTCATGGGTTGTTAAGTGTTTCTAAAAGGAAGAAGTTCTTTTTCAAAGCTTAAGGGAAGTGATGTTCTGAGTTTGTATTCATTATTCAACCTAGTGTAGTCATTCATATGCATATCATTCATTGGATCATCAGGTGACTTCTTTCCTTAAACTTTGAGGTTGTATTTCTTTTGTGAATTTTGTATTTGATTGACTATTGTAATTGGGTTTCTTGCTTGTAATCTAGAGATAGAGTTTCTCTAGGGGTTAAACTGAGTAGTGTTCTCAGTGGGTTGTCTCAAAGAATCTAATAGAGTTTTAGATTTCTGAACTTTTATATAGGGTTGATAAAGAGAGACTTTGTAATAACTTGTAATAACTGAAAATTGCAATAGTGGAACTCCATTCTAGTGTTGAGTGGAAGAAAACTGGATGTAGCTTCATAGTGTTTGAAGTGAACCAGTATAAATCTTTATGTGTTGTTTATTTTCTCCATATTGGTTATATTTTGTTATTCTTGATTGTGTGTTTTTGTTATCAACAAAGTTCTTGAGCTATTGCATACCTTGGATTGAGCATTAGATTGAATAAAGGTTCTTGGTTTCAAAAGTGATAAAGATCCAAAGGGAAAAACTCTGATTTTGTTCAAGAAAAAGTTTTAAATTACTAAGCCTAACCAATTCACCCCTCTCTTGGTTAAGTGTGAAGTGTTCCCATATTTTACATCCATGAGAGTGCTAGTGTTGTTAGTGAAGAAGAAAGATCGAACCATGAGACTGTGTGTAGATTACTTCCAGTTGAACAATGTGACGATTAAGAACAAGTATCCTTTGCCTAGAATCCTAGAATCGATGACCTTATGGATCAGCTGGTAGGAGTTTGTGTGTTTAGTAAGATAGACCTTAGGTCAGGTTACCATCATATCCGGGTGAAGTCTGAGGATATTTTGAAGACTGCTTTTAGGACTCGTCATGGTCACTATGAGTATTTAGTTATGCCCTTTGGTGTAACTAATGCCCCTGGTGTGTTTATGGATTATATGAATAGAACCTTTCACCCCTATCTTTATAGTTTTGTAGTAGTGTTCATAGATGATATTTTGGTATACTCTAAGACTAGATAGGAGCATGAGGAGCACTTGAGGATTGTGTTGCAAATCCCTGAGGATCGATAACTTTATGCTAAGTTGTCCAAATGTGAGTTTTGGTTGGAGAAAGTGAATTTCCTAGGACATGTGATATCCCAAGGTGGTATAGTTGTAGATCCTTCTAAGGTAGAAGTTGTTCTTAAGTGGGAAAGACCTAAATCTGTGTTTGAGATTAGGAGTTTTCTGGGTTTAGCAGGATACTACCGGAGATTCATAGAAGGTTTCTCCAAGCTAGCCTTACCTTGGACCAAAGTAACTTGTAAGGATTAAGCTTTTGTGTGGGATGCCCAATGTGAGCATAGTTTCCAAACTCTTAAGGAAAAATTGACAACAACGCTTGTGTTAGTTTTGCCTGACATAAGAGAACCTTTTGAGGTGTATTGTGATGCTTTAACAATGGGTTTAGGAGGAGTGCTGATGCAAAAGGGTCAAGTAGTGGCCTATACTTCTAGACAACTCAAGACGCATAAGAGAAATTATCCTACCCATGATTTGGAGTTAGCTGTTGTAATGTTTGCTCTTAAGATATGGAGGCACTACCTTTTTGGCTCTAAATTTGAAGTGTTTAGTGATCATAAAAGCCTTAAGTATCTGTTGAGTCAGAAAGAGATGAACATGTGTCAAAGGAGATGGTTAGAGTTTTTAAGGATTATGATTTTGAGCTTAGCTAACATCCCAGCAAAGCCAATGTAGTGGCTGATGCTTTGAGTTGGAAATCCTTGCATATATCTGCTTTGATGGTTAGGGAATTGTACCTCTTAGAACAGTTTAGAGACCTTAGCCTGGTGTGTGAGGTAACCCCTAACAGTGTGAGACTAGGAGCTTTCAAGATTACTAGCAGTTTGCTAGGAGAGATAAGAAAGGGCCAGAAGTCAGATCCTTTTCTGAAGACTCAGTTAGAAGCCATAGTGACAGGGAAATATAGTTTTCATGTGGGATCAGAGGGAGTCTTGAGGTTTCAAGATAGAATCTGTGTTCCCATCGTATCTGAGCTTAAGGAAATGATTTTGGAGGAAGAACATAGGAGTAGTTTGAGTATCCACCCTAGTGCCACCAAGATGTATCAAGATCTCAAGATATTGTTTTGGTGGCCAAACATGAAGAAGGAGGTTAGTGAATTTGTATATGCATGTTTAGTCTGTCAGAAGGCTAAGATAGAACATCAGAGATCCTCAGGGAAGTTGCAACCTTTAAAGATACACCAGTGGAAGTGGGATAGTGTCTTGTTAGGAATTTTCACCACGGCAAGCGTACCGTTGTTATCGCTGTAAGTTTCAAATTTATAAAAGTTCGTCTCTGCAGGGATTTGGGTTTACGTCGGTTGATTTAATTTTAACAGTTTAGTAGTTATGTACAGATAAGAAAGAGCGAAGATTCATTTGTTGTTTGCGGAAAATGTAAAATAAAGATAACAGAAAACAAGTAAATGATTGCGGGAAGTAAATAAAACAGATACAAATCAAGTGAATGTAGGATTAGGTTTCGTCTTACTTATCCCTTTTAATTGATTTTATCTATGCATTTTCTATTCTTGTTGACGCACACGTTTAGGTAAACTTAACTCGATTCCTCGCAATTAAGCCCTATGGATAT
>PYAF01005041.1:55550-66341 GCA_007407185.1 Glycine tomentella | reverse complement strand
GTTAGCATTACTGTGGAATTACCTCAATCCTTGTGGAGAACGATACTCACTTACCTAACTTTATTACTTGTAAACGATCAGTGCACTTGCCGTACCTTTTATTAGCAACATAATGCAACTTTATTTTCCAAAAACTTTGCTTCTTAAGTCCCTTTCTAATAAATTGCTTTTACTTAATCATTTAATCCTAACAATCCTAGATGAATTATTCATGCATGATATGCTCAATTGGATTATCAGATCATAAACTCCCTTTTACATTAATCAAATTGGTCTTCAAGCTTTCTTTGGAACTTTTCCTTTGAGCATGTTGAAACCACAAAACCTTGAAGCTTGATCTTTGTTCATTGATGCTTGGCTTCATCTGAATCAACAGTTGTCATCAAGAATGGTCTCCCTAGGATCAATGTGGAACCATGGCTGGAAGACTCATTCTCCATATCCAAAATGTAAAAATCTGCTAGAAAGATCAAATTATTGACTCGCACCAGCTCATCTTTAATAAGTCCAAGTGAAACCGCAGCACTCATGTTGGCTAAGTGAATGACAACACCAGTGGGTTTCAAATCACCAAGATATAATGATCTATAAACCGATATGGGCATGACATTAATAGAAGCTCCGAGATCACACATGGCATCTGCAAAAGTACAATCTCCAATGGTGCAAGGGACAGAAAAAGTTCCAGGATCCTTGCACTTCTGTGGCAAGATGGATAATGGAATTGTAATACCTTGAATTTTTAAGCATGTGATTAAGCCTAGATTAAGTCATGATTAAGAGTAATAAACATGCTTTAGAATCCCTAAGAGAAAAGCTTGAGAAAAGAAGGAGAAAACAGATTCTTTTAAGATTCAAAACAATTACTTAATGCCTTTGTGATATAATGCTAATATGCTTATGAATGGTATGAATGCAGTGACTTGGAATATCAGAATTCTTTCTTTCCTTTTACAATTAATCACAAGCTTCTCTTCAAGCCTTCAAGCATGTTGAAAGTCAAAACACTTCCAAGTCTTCAAATTACTTCAATCTTCAAGTAGCTCCCCCTCAAATCAACAAAGGAGTCTAAGGATCTATTAAAGATCTCTATGGCTGCATTGTTTGGTAAGCTTCTTGAATGTGAACTTGAAATGTCTCAACTAACATGTAGTGAAGATGCAGAAAAGAAAAATAGAAGCATTGCATTGAAAGTTGCAACCTTGAAAGCTGAAAAAGAAGAGGAAACTAGTGATGAGGATGATGAAGACAATGTGAACTAAATTGTCAGAAATTCAGCAAGTTTCTGAAAAAGAACAAGAACAAAAAGTTCAATAAAGCCAGCAAGAATAGCAACAGCAACAACAACATCAACAAGAAGATTGACAACAATTTTACATGCTTTGAATGTGGCAAGCTAGGCCATATCAAATCTGCGTGTTCAATCTATTTGAGGAAACAACAAGGAGAGAGCAAGATGAAAAAGGAGGGGAAAGCCAAAAGAGCTTACATAGCATGGGAAGATAATGAATCAACCACTTCAAAATCTTCTACTGAACATGAAGAAGCTAATATGTGTTTCACCTCCACCATCAATGAAGATGATGATGATTTGCTAAGTGATGGAGATGAGGTAAATTCTGAACTTGATCAAGCTATTCATGCTTTTCAAGAAATGTATGAGGAAGCCCAAAAGCTTGCAAAATCCAATAACAAGCTCAGAGGAAATCTTAGATGGCATATTGCTAAAATAACTGAATTGCAAAATGAGACTTGCAACTTGAAAGAAGAAAATGAAAAACCTATTTCAAGTTACAAATTGAATGGATGTGTGTGTGCTTCTTCCTCTAGCAATGTTGATAAGTATAACATACTTCAAAAGGATTTTGATGATTACAAACAAAGTCAAGAAGAAAAGTATATGTTGCTTTTAGCCAAAAACAATGACTTAATTGATCTCTTGAGAAAGTTTTACAAAGGAAAATGCAACTTGGCTGAAATGTTAAGTGTGCAAAAGTATGCCAGAGATACTTCTAGTTTGGGGTATAAACATGACTCAAAATCATTTGGAAAAATAGTTTTCCAAAACAGAAGAATCAAAAGTGGCATAAGAACTCAAGGATCAATCAAAGTTCTGGATTTAGAAAACCTTCAAAATCTGTCACTTGCAACTATTGTATGGAAAAGGGGCACACATCATTTAAATGCTATGCTAGGAGATTCTATGTGCCTAATGGTGATTGCATTTGGATTCCTAAAAGAAAGAAAAATGCTAACCCCTATGGACCCAACTTCAATTAGGTACCTTCCCTTGAATTCTGATTTGATTTTTGCAGGTGTGTCTAAGAGCTAGATCCTCAACTTGGTACCTTGACAGTGGATGCTCTAGACACATGACAGGAGACATCTCCCTACTTACAAATCTAACACTTAAGGAAGGAGGATATGTCACCTATGGAGATAACAATTAAGGGAAAATTATTGGAGAAGGAAATATTGGAGACAACTTTAAAACAAAGATAAAAAATGTTCTGTATGTAAATAGTTTAAAGCACAACTTATTGAGCATTAGTCAGTTGCGTGACAAAGGCTTTAAAGTTAATTTCAACAAAGAGTGCTGCATAATTTCTGATGGGAAAAGTGATGAAGTTCTGGATATAGGTAAAAGGAAAGGTAACATATATGTACTTTCAATTGATCATGCACTCTTTCATAAAACTTCCTTTCTCATAAGCAAGGTTGATGAATCTTGGCTATGGCATAGAAGAGCAAGTCACATAAACATGCATCATATGAACAAGCTCATAAGAAAAGATTTAGTAATTGGGTTACCCAAACTCAAGTTTGAGAAGGACAAATTTTGTGATGCTTGTCAAAAGGGGAAACAAACAAAGAACTCTTTTCAAAGTAAAAACATTGTTTCCACCTCTAGACCACTTGAACTTCTTCACATTGATTTGTTTGGTCCTTCTAGAACAATGAGTTTAGGTGGCAATTATTATGGACTTGTAACTGTGGATGATTACTCTAGATACACTTGGACTCTGTTTTTGAAATCCAAAAGTGATGCTTTCCTTGCATTTAGAAAAATGGCTAAGCTTACTCAAACTGAGAAAGGTTGTAAGATTGTTTCTATAAGAAGTGATCATGGTGGTGAATTCCAAAATGAACATTTTGAAAAATTCTGTGAAGAGAATGGGATTAATCACAATTTTTCAGCTCCAAGAACACCCCAACAAAATGGTATTGTGGAGAGGAAAAATAGATCTCTTGAGGAAGGAGCGAGAACACTTCTTAATGAGTCAAACTTGCCTAAATATTTTTGGGCTAATGCTGTAAGCACTGTATGCTACACTTTGAATAGATTACTTATAAGGCCTATTTTAAAGAAAACTCCTTATGAGCTATACAAAGGTAGAAAGCCCAACATTTCTCATTTAAGAGTATTTGGTAGCAAGTGTTTTGTATTGAACAATGGGAAAGAATCACTTGGAAAATTTGATGCTAAGGTAGATGAAGCAATTTTCCTTGGATATTCATTACACAGCAAGGCTTATAGAGTATTCAATAAAAGAACTATGTGCATGGAAGAATCTGTACATGTGATTTGTGATGAAACTAATCCCTCTAAGGAGGAAAAAGAGAATGATGTAGATGCAGGTCAGATGGAAGAATTTGTTCAATTGGACAAATCCTTGACTAAAGAAAAGGAATCAAGTGCTGAAGCAAACACTACAACTCCTGTTCAAGTGCCTAAAGATTGGAGAACAACAAGAGACTTATCACTTGATAACATCATAGGTGAAGTTTCAAAGGGAGTATCTACTAGATCCTCATTAAAGAACCTATGTTGTGATATGGCTTTTGTTTCACAAATTGAACCTAAGAACATTAATCAAGCCTTAAATGATGAACATTGGATGCATGCAATGCATGATGAGCTTATCAGTTTAAGAGGAATGAAGTTTGGGAACTTGTTCCTAGACCATCTTCTCTTAAACCCATTGGCACAAAATGGGTTTTCAAAAATAAACTTGATGAAAGTGGAATCATAGTTAGAAATAAAGCCAGATTGGTTGCTAAAGGCTATAACCAAGAAGAAGGCATAGACTATGAAGAAACTTTTGCTCCAATTGCAAGATTGGAAGCAATCAGGTTATTACTTGCATATGCATGTCTCATGAATTTCAAACTGTTTCAAATGGATGTTAAAAGTGCTTTTTTAAATGGATACATTGAGGAGGACATATATGTTGAACAACCTCCTGGTTTTACTGATTTTAAACATCCAAACTATGTTTTTAAACTGAAAAAGAGACTCTATGGTTTGAAACAAGCTCCCAAACAATGGTATGAAAGGTTAAGCAAATTTCTGCTTGAACAATCTTTCACAAGGGGCAATGTTGACAAAACCTTGTTCATCAAAAGGCATGACAATGATATCTTATTGGTCAGGTTTATGTGGATGATATAATTTTTGGTTCTACTAATCACTTGTTGTGTAAGGATTTTTCCTCAGCTATGCAGAAAGAGTTTGAGATGTCAATGATGGGTGAACTAACATTCTTTCTTGGTCTTCAAGTAAAGCAAATGAAGAATGGAACCTTTCTCAATCAATCTAAATACTGTATGGAAATTATCAAGAAATTTGAGATGGAGAAAAGCAAGGATGCTGCAACTCCAATGGCTACTCAATGTATCTTGATTCAAATGAAAGTGGAAAGAAAGTTGATGAGTCTAAGTTCAGAGGAATGATTGGATCTTTGCTATACTTGACAGCTAGTAGACCTGATATAATGCTCAGTGTTTGCTTATGTGCAAGATATCAAGCAAATCCCAAAGAGTCTCATTTTACTGCTGTCAAAAGGATCCTCAAATATCTCAAAGCTACACCTAAAGTTGGTCTTTGGTATCCTAAAGGTGCTTCTATCAATATTATTGGTTATTCTGACTCTGATTTTGCAAGTTGCAAATTAGATAGAAAAAGCACAAGTGGCACTTGTCATCTTTTAGGAAGTTCATTAATCTCACGGCACTGCAAGAAACAATCTTGTGTTGCATTGTCTACTGCTGAAGCTGAATATATCTCAGCTGGAAGTTATTGTGCACAAAGCTTGTGGCTAAAACAGCAAATGCAAGACTTTAAAGTTGAAATGAATGAAATTCCTCTGCTATGTGACAATACAAGTGTTATAAACATATCAAAGAATCCAATAATGCATTCAAGGACAAAGCATATTGAGATCAGACATCATTTTCTCAGGGATCAGGTTCAAAAAGGTAATATCAAGGTAGAGTTCATTGACACTAATAACCAACTTGCTGATATATTCACCAAACCATTACCAAGGGATAGATTTTATACACTTAGAAACATGATAGGTATTCTTGATGAAAGTAACATATACTAGCCTGTTTGGTATGTGTTTTGTATAATAAATGAAAGCCAAGATGTCACATGTATGATTGAATCCTTGGAACTTTGCATCATGCTGCTAAAAAATGCTCTGTATCTGATAAACTTACTGGAATAATCGATTACACCACGAGTTAATCGATTAAAATCATTAAAAACCACATTCAGTATGAAAGTTGTGCTCAAGTAATCGATTACATTGATTAGGTAATCGATTATTCTTCATATTGTTAGAAATCAACTCTCTCTGGAATAATCGATTACACATAGGGATAATCGATTACATTGATCAAAATTCAATATATAATTGCATGTCTTACTAGAATAATCGATTACTGAAGACTTGTAATCGATTACTTTTAAGATTAGAAGTAAAAGTCTCACTAGAATAATCGATTACCACTTGGGATAATCGATTACTCATGTCCTGATACTTGTGTAATTCACAAAAGTTATCAAAATAATCGATTACTTTGAATAAGAATCGATTACATGTCATCTTCAACCTCTGTCTGAGTGCTCTGTAATCGATTACCATATGAAATAATCGATTACCTTGTGTTAATTCAGTGACTTATCTGCACTGGAATAATCGATTACATAACGAAATAATCGATTATTCATGCTGTTGAATGTCTTCTAACAGTTTTTTATGGAAAATTTAACTGCTCAATACGTTTTAAAACGAACCCAATGGCATTAAACTGTCACCAACAACTAGTTTTTTGAATTTATGGACGTTTAGGAGTCTATTTGGTGCCTATAAATAGTGATTTTTCATTCTAAAATCACTTGAACCATTGTCTACCTCTTTCTCTCTGAAATTTCTAAATTTTTTGAGTATAGTCTGTGTCTATTCCGTCCTATCCTTAACCATGTCAAACCCAACACCAAAAAGAGTTAGGACCTCTAAGAGAAAAGCTGGAGAATCCTCCTCTAACCCACCTCCTCCTCAACCCACCAATAGGCTAGACTTGTGGTTTTCCACAGAGTCGGATAAGATGAACTACCTGCAGTTCAATTAGGCAAGGGTTCCAATTCCCTGCTTTCTTTGAAGCCCAAGGGCTAAGAAGATTCTTAGAGTTAAAGGGTACTTTTTACCCTGATTTGGTAAAGGTGTTTTACACTTGTTTAAAGGGCTCAATGCAAGGGGACATGATGTCCAAGGTGAAGGGAGTTACTATGAGAATAACTCCAGATATATGGGAGTCTGTGGCAGGGGTAGTTTGTGAGGGGGCAAGGAGATTTGATGAGGAGCCTGATAGGTATAATAACATGGACAC
The DNA here is from genome assembly GCA_007407185.1 of Glycine tomentella. Classification (NCBI taxonomy): domain Eukaryota; kingdom Viridiplantae; phylum Streptophyta; class Magnoliopsida; order Fabales; family Fabaceae; genus Glycine; species Glycine tomentella. Next base: position 59,663 of record PYAF01005041.1, on the reverse strand, counting down.
CTACAGGGAAATGTTGCATGATCCTCACATGAGGCTAAGGACTAGATTGGGTACTGGACCCATGACATCTGAGGACAGACTCCTCCATTACATCATTACTTACATTGTCACTCCTAGGGCCACCAACCATGTCCAAGCAACTAATGAGGACCTTCAATTGGTCTATGGGCTGAAGAACAACATACCCATGAATTGGGTACTCATCTTTGAGGAGATAATGCTCAAATCAAAGAGGTTGGTGAACTATCATTTCCCTTATCCTGTCTTTGTCTCAAGGCTTATTGACCACTTCAACATAGATGTTGAAAATGAAGTGGTTGATAATACAAATTCCTCCAACAGTTTGATTAAGGAGAAGCATCTCACGAAAATGGGGATGAGAAAAACACCCAATAGATGGGTTATGGCAAATCAACAACAAGCTGCCGCTGCTAATGAAGAACAAGTTGCTGCTGACTCAGAAGATGAAGAGCATCAACAGCCTCAACAGCCTGTCTTCTCAGACTTTGAGTCCTTGATGCTTGAAAAGATGAACAGTATGTTGAAGATTCAAGAGGACTTCAAAGCAGAGACTCATGAAGCCCTTGAAGATATTAGGGAAAGATTAAACTCTATTGAAGCAAACATGAATGACAATGCTTCAGTAGAATTCTAGGATTAAATAGTTTGCTTTTAGTTTGCCTTTTATTTGTTCTATTTGAATTGTTGTTTAAGTTTCCTAATGTACTTGCTTCCTCAGATTAAGTTTAATGACATTTGCATCTTCAGTTCATTATCCGTTGTGCTTTTATTAATTTTGTCTTTTAACAAGCCAAATAGGGGGAGAAATGATTAAGGGGGAGTAGTGTAACATATACTCTGTTTGCCTCTCTGTTTGCCTCTATTTTTTGATTCATTTTTGCCTAAAATTTTAAACTGGATGGATGCAGAATTTAGGGGGAGTATTGATGTTAAATGGAAACTAATCAATATGAATGATGTTTAATTGAATGCTTCTTGAATCACAAATGCTTTTAATACTTGTTCTTGGCATAGGCATTGAAAATTTTATAGGTTTGAAAAGCTTGAAGTTCATCAAACAAATTCTTAGTTAACTCCAAGTCCTATTGTTTAATCAACTTGAAGATTTGGCATGTTTAAAGCCAAAAAGGGGGAGATTTTTGATTCAAAAGGAGTCACTTGAATATGAACAAAGAATCAAGCTCAGATGTTTTGTGCTTTCAACATGCCTTGAAGCCTTGGAAATCAATTTGTGATTGTTGTAAAGGGAAGAAGCTATCTCTGATGATCCAGTGCACATATCATTCATATCATTCACTTAGGATTGTTAGATTGTGTGTTAATACAAAAGTAATTGATAATTAAGGCAAGTTTAAAACCAAGTTTTTGGAAAAACAAGGTTATGTTGTTTTAATCGATTACAGATAGATAGGAATCGATTATTTTGTTCTTTGTGCCTTCTGGAAAACTTTCTAAGAACAATGTAATCGATTACATATCGGATTAATCGATTACCTAGGCTAAAATTAAAATATTAAACTCTCTGTCTTAATCGATTACAGAAAGTTGTAATCGATTATATACTATGCCTGTGTCAAGCATGCTTTGCTGATTTAATCGATTTTACCAGAAACATTAATTGATTACATAGTGCATTTGAAAATGAAGAGCTTCCTGTTTTAATTGATTACATGACGGGATAATCAATTATTATGTTCATAGCTCAAACCCAAAATAAATCTTAAACATTTTAATCGATTACATTCTTGAATTAATCGATTACATATGCTAAATAATCGATTACAGGAGCGTATATAATCGATTATTTTCAGTTAGAAGTCTGTTATAAATAGAACCCTTTGCTCTGCTGAGTGAAGAACTTGAGAAATTCGAATTCTAAGAATTCATAAGCGTTCTTAACATTCTATTAGTGATTTTTCTGGGTTCACAAAGTTCTTGCCTTCACCTAAAGTCATATGGGTTATTGATTGATTGAGTGAAGCAAAATTTGTTTTCAAAGCTTGAGGAAAGGGATGTTCTAAGTCTGTAAATCTTTCTTCAACCTGGTGAATCATTCATATGCATATTGTTCATTGGATCATCAGGTGACTTCTTTCCTTAATCTTTGAAGTTGTAAATTTGTTTTTAATTTTTGTAGTGATTAGTCTATTGTAAATGGGTTTCTTGCTTGTTAGCTAGAGATAGAGTTTCTCTGGGGGTTTGCTGAGTAGTGTTCTCAATGGGTTGTCTCTAAGAATCTAATAGTGTTTTAGATTTCTGAACTTTATCTAGGGTTGATAAAGAGAGGCTTTGTAATAACTTGTAAGAACAGATATTTGCAATAGTGGAACTCCATTTGAGAGTTGAGTGGAAGAAACTGGATGTAGCTTCATAGTTTTTGAAGTGAACCAGTATAAATTGTGTCTGATCTTTATTCTCTTCTCATCATCTCAATATTGCTTTGAATTGTGAATCATATTCTTTGCATAGTAAGCTTTCCATTTGTCTATTGATTTTCTTGACAGAGGAATTTGATTGAATATAAAGATTCTTGATTTCAAAATTTTTTTTTAAGTGATAAAGATCATGTGGAAACTCTGATAGTAAAATTTTTAAATACCAAGGTTCAACCAATTCACCCCCCCTCTTGGTTGTATTGAAGTATTCCTATCATTTTCATGCATGGTTCGTCTAATTTGTGTTACTTTGAAACTAATTACTTGAAGTTTCAAATTAGCATATTGAAGCACTGTTTGCAGCTGAAGTAATGTCTCTAATATTTTTAGAAGTAAAGCACTATTTTCGTCCCTAAAAAATTCTGTGAATTTTCACATTAGTCTCTCTGGACTTGCTAAACCCAATTATGTCCCTAAATTTGTTAAGCAAGTTATTCCCTGACTTAAGTTCTATCCATTTGAATTAGTGCAAGTGTCAATTTGGCACATTAAGTAGCTAGCATAGCACTGATCACCTGTATGTGTGAAAGGAGATTAACATTTGGTCAATTTCTAAGATGGCCTCTGTTGACAATTATATGTGGCAATGTTGTTGGCTTTGATTGGCCAACTTTTTGTGTTTTTACAGTCACTGTGATCAAGGATATTTTTTTTGTTTTCTTGAATCAGATATGGTGATGAAGTATAAAGTGAATTGCTGCTTTTACACTGGGATTGTTATTTGTAATTGCTAAATTTTGAAATCAATGGCAGTTATGAAGTTACTACTAATAAGAACATTTATTTTTTGTACTGTTATTCTCAAAAAATGAAGACACGATATATGCAGTTGGCTTATGTTAAAATGTTCAAGTTCAATTCATTTAAAACAAGTTGAAATTTTCAACTCTATTAAGCTGCAAGTTGGCTTACAAACTAACTCATTGGTAATTTTTTTTTATAACAAGACAAGCCTTTTCTATATTTCTTCAAGATTTGCTTGGATGGTTTTTAAATTATTTCTATGACTGAAAATTTTTATTTTCAAAAACCAAACTACTTCCAACTATCACAGGTGTAATGCCTTGAATTTTAAGCATGTGATTAAGCCTAGTTTAAGCCTAGATTAAGAACTATAGACATGCTTTCGAATCCCTAAGAGAAAAGCTTGAGAAAAGAAGGAGAAAACAGATTCGAACAACTGGCGCTAACCGCGTGGAATCTGTAACGCCTCTCTTTGCTCTCTCGTGCTTGATCGTTTTTAGATGAAATCTTGTGTCCATTTTGTATTAGAAGTAGATTGGTTATAATAATTTTTTTTTTCGAAAATCATTTCCCTTTGCTTGCAAATGTTACTAGTCGTTTATAAACGAATTCTTTCTCTCCACGGTTTACTTAAAATAATAAAGTACAGTCCATCAATACAGACCAAAGAACAGTTCATTATACAGACCAAATACAAGCCAACATAAAATACAGGGAATTTAAATTTAGTACAAATCATCAACACATCTTCATCATCTTTTCTTTAAAATCCTTCCAGGCTTCCCTGCTTTTCTGCTCGCCCAAATGAATTGGGGTCATCACAGGTGTCAACCACAGACACAAATAGGGTAAGTTTATGATAAACAAAGTTTGAATAAAAACCTACATAACCGGATATATATATATATATATA
>PYAF01005041.1:25401-35783 GCA_007407185.1 Glycine tomentella | reverse complement strand
CCCTTCTGAGGGATTATATTCTTTTGTAGCACCGTGTGTGGTGTGAACCGGAGATGTATATTTTGTACAGAACTTGGATGATATGTATATGATACTTTCCCCTGAGTACCTGTGTATGTGTATATTGTTGTTACTCTGCCTAAAGCTTTGTTATCTGTCTTATTTTATGTGGGTTTTGATAAACTGGATCAGCAGGGGCACGATTTTCTAGTTCTGTTATGTAATTCCATACATAATGTATCAAGAAAACGATCCTATGTTTCCGCTGAACTATTTTAATTGTGTTTTATACGCTTATCTGATATTATTAATGATAACACGTCGGAGGCCTACGGGGTGTTACATTGGGGACAGCAACATATAAATCTGGGAATGGTCGTTACGCATTATTTCGCAAATCACAATCAAAGAAACAGATGACATCTAACAGAACTTTTTCAAAATTTTTCTAAAATAAGCAGCACACAAATTTTTTTTTTCAGATTAAGAAAGCGAATGAACTTAATGATGGACAGATTTCTCTGGATTAAGCTTGATGAAATAAGATACATGGACTGTATAATGCATGAGTAGAGTTTGATTGATGGTATGTGAGACTCATGTTGAATGTTGAAATGATGCCAGATAGGCAGTTGATTGAGAATGACTTGAGTTACAACACCTGTAAGGTTTGAGCCAAACACGGTAAATTTTCTTCCAAGAGACTCCATACTTCATGGTATTCTAGAACTTGAATTGTTTCTCTGAATGCAGGTGTGACTTGAAATGATTAAGGCAAAATTTTTCTATGAAAACCAGGGCCAAATTGACTTACCATAAGTATATTTTTTCCTTTGAACCTGAATTTTGAGCCTAAGCCTTTCATTTCAATAAACCGAATCAAGCCATATCCATATGACTAAACCTTTTGAGGCTAGAGAAGGTGAGATAAGTTTATGACAGCAAGGTGTTAGTTACCAAGGAATGAAGGAAAATATGAGGAATCAAATGAATGAGAAGAAAAGAATTCAACAATCAAGAGTCCATCAGCTGGAAAAATTGAGAAGCTGCAGTGCCTGTTATGCTTTAAGTACAATTATAATTTGAAAATTCAAAAAGAGAATGTCAGTATTTTACTATTTTTCGTTTAGAATAAAAGAGTTTTGAATAAAAGTACCAGTTTGAAAAAGAGAAGACAAAGAGCTTGGAAGACCACAATAAGCTTGGACTTAAGGAACTGGAACTAGCCTCTGATTGAGCTACTTTTTCCTAAATAATTCCTATCCTTAGCCCAGCCACGTTACAAGCCTTAAAGACCTTTTGATCAAGTCATGCTTACAATTATTGAGAATATCTTCAAGCCTATGGTAATGCTGTGATTATGTTGAGTAAGAGGGTAATTATAACCTGATACACTTGAGTGAATGAGTGATGAAACACATATCTGTGAGAAATACTCAAGTATTTTCTTATTTTGACAGCATTAAAAGCATCATAGAGGTTTTGACTGAATTGATCATACACTTCATGATAACTTTAGGTTGCAGCTTGTGGTTTGTGTTTGATTGTTAATTCTCGCTTAAGACTTAGAATTCTTTCTGTTGCTGAGGACAACAACTTTCTGTTGCTTAAGACTTAGAATTCTCTCTATTGGTAAATTTCCATTACTTTTACTGCACTTTACTTTACTGTTATTTGCTACTTTTCCAACACAACATTCAACAAACTCTCTTTTTAATCGATTTACGTTTTCAATCATATTGATTTATTATTGTGGAATTACTCCAATCCCTGTGGAGACGATAACTCACTTACCTACTGTATTACTTGTTAACGATTGGTGCACTTGCCGTAATCGCGCAACAAAACCCTAATTCCTTAGTTATTTCTATCAAGCTAAGCATTTAAAAGAATATATTATAAAGTTCTACAGTCACACATCCCTATCCCTAGGCAATGAACAACTGTTATCTTATTCCCGTCGGAAATTAGAATCCCAACATCCCTATTGCGAATCCTAACCCTCAGAACTTAAATAGAATGGTCAATTCTAAGAAAGACTATAACAATTAAGAATAGAGTAAAATAAAGCAATCATAACAATCTCATTCAATACCAGTCAAATTAGAGCGGAGTTCACATTGGTTCTTGGCCTAACCACAATACAGAATTTAGCCTGACATAATCATCAAGAACACCAAAGTTGTCAATTGAAACATGATTCTGCAGTAAACCCTAGCTTGATTCTTGAATTCCAAAGGTTTTGGGAGTAATAGAATGTAATGAATGCTGTGTGTGTTTTTTCTTCAGTCCCAGAAGCCTTTCTTTTATAGATTGCTTTAATTTGGGTAACCAAGCCTCTTCCTATGCCAATTGTTGAACTAGATAATTTTAATTAAGGCAACAGGATCTTTACCGCGCTGATCGCGTGGGATTCCGCATTGATCGCGTGGATGGCACGAGTTGTGGGCTTCCTTTTTTCTTTATGGCGCTAACCGCGTGACAATCCATGCTGATCGTGTGGATTGTTCGAGCTGAGTGTCTGATCCCTGGATGTCTGACGCTAATCGCGCTGGCCTTCATGCTGATCGCGTGACTTACTCTAGCTGAGATGTTGAGTCTGGGCATCTGGCGCGATCCACACAGTTTATGGCGTTGATCGCGTGAAGTATTCGAGCTTGAGGCTAGGCAATTGCACTGTGGCGCGACTCACACGGAATTCCACGCTGATCGCGCGAGACCTTTAGTTTGGTTTTCTTCTTCTCTTTTGGCTTGAATCTCCTCCTTTTGGCCCTGAAATCATGCTTTGGAACCGAATGAGATAAAATTAACTATAAATGATAAACTTAGCCTATTCTAATCTAATTCCTAATGATTTAATTGAATTATAACCTAAAAAACTAACCTAAAAATAAGATGTGTTAGCAACACATCAAAGTGCTGTCAAGTTTTGTAATTGATTCAAGTGTAAGAGAAAGGCAATCTGATTGATCTTTGCATTGCATTGCATTCATTTGTTATTAAGCTTAAATGGTTTTCATTAAATCATCAAAGGTTTTATCTTTTTGGTTAAGGTTTGAATCTGATTAAAAGGTTTTTGGAAAAATATTTTTCTTAATGTTTTAATCGATTACTTAATGATATAATCGATTATTCTATTCTTTGTTCAACCTGGAAAAACCTTTATGAACAAATCAATCGATTACCTATCGGATTAATCGATATTTGGCCTTTGATTGAAAATAAACTGTTTTGTTAAAGGTTTTAATCGATTACTTACTTAGTGTAATCGATTACATAGTTAAAAGATTATTTTAAGCCTTGTCGTGATAATTGATTACCATTATCAGTAATCGATTACATAGTTCATTTAGAAAATTCCTACTTTCTGATTTAATCGATTACCAAAATCCGTAATTGATTACACAGTTCATTTTGTGAAACATAGCTTTCTGTCTTAATCGATTACAGCTCAGTTTAATCGATTATTTTGCTCGTTGCTGAAACTCAGAAAGCTTCTTTAGCATTTTAATCGATTAAGTGATAATTTAATCAATTACATAAGAATTTTTATTGATTATTAGGCACGTTTAATTGATTACAGTTAGTTACAAATTCTGTTATAAATAAGATTGAAGGCTTGGCTTGTTTAACAACTTGACCACTTTGTGTTTTTGAGTATACACAAGCCTTCTAAGCATTTCTAAGTGATTTTCTCAGTGATTTTATTTCTTGCTTCATTCAAAACATCAATGGGTCTTTGAATGATTCTTGAGCAAGATTTTTTTCAAGGTTAAGAAAAAACATGATCTGATTTAGTTTGCTACTCAACCTGATTTGGTAATTCATGTGCATAACATTCATTGGATCATCAGGTTGTCTCTCTCCTTATTCTTGTGTGTAAATTCAATTCTGAATTCTTGTTTTTTGGCTATTCTAAAGAGGATTCTTCTTGCTTGGTTCTAGAGAAGGGTTTTATAGCTCAAGAACATAGTAGTGTTCTCTGGTTCTTGTTCCTTTGAATTCTAATAGGGTTTTACATTTCTATTCATTATCTAGTGTTGATAAAGGGGTGGGTTTTTGTAAAAGCTTGTAAGAACATAAATTTATAATAGTGGAACTCCAATCTAGGGTTGATTAGAAGAAACCGGATGTAGCTTTAGTTGTGAAGTGAACCAGTATAAATTGCTTGTGTCTTTGATTCTATTTCTCTATTACTCATCTTGTTCATTGGTCATTGATTCTTTGATTCATATCCATTGTTCAACTACTTCTATTTTGATCTATTAATTTCTTGGGTTGAGTTATTTGATTGAGTAAATTGATTTCTTGGTTTTGAAAGTGATAAAGATCCTGAACTCTGATTTGGTTTGGTTTTTAAAATACCAAGGTTTTAACCAATTCACCCTCTCTTGGTTATTGTGAGAATTCCTATTATTTTCAAGAGAATGTCTAATTGTGTGTTAAGCTTATTTAATCGATTAGGAATCAGTGGTAATAAATTAAAATGTTCATAAGGCAAAATCTAGAAAGCATACACATGCATTTAATCGATTTATATCATCTATGTAATCGATTAAAACAGTAAGAAACAGTTTTTATAAAATCCTTGTTGCCTTTATGAATTTCTATCTAATTTTTTATTACCATGTGATTATATCTAATCCAATGAATGTATGAATGCTTGAATCATCAAAAGCTAATGAGGATTATCAAGCTTTACCAATTGAACTAAGCTTTAATCAAAAGTTACATAAGCCATCAATTTAAGCTCCATACTTCTTGATTCCTTTTCTTCAACTTCATCTAATCTAACAATCTCCCCTTTTTTGATTTTGAGCATGCCAAATACTTCAATGATGAAACATGCTTCACATGAAGAGATTTGTAACTTGAAAATTTCTCAGCTTTTGGAAAGATCAAGCATTATCATAATTTGATTAATTGAAAAGCATCCAGACATTCATATGAATTTTATAGAGTAACTCCTTAGAGTCTATTATACAAACTCCCCTTAAGTTTCTTAGAATTATTACATACAAAGGAATTCATTCATTTATTCATTTTCATTTTCTTATCTACTCCCCCTTTTTATTCGATTTATCTACTCCCCCTATTTGGCATATCAAATTAAAAAAGATAGACTAATGTAGACAAATATAAAAGGAAATATAACTAATCCATATCCCTAGATTCATCTTTGAAAATCTTTGATTCTATGTTCTTAACTCTAGTCTTCAATTCTTCAAGGGAAGAGTTAACTTCATCTCTTTGTTCATGATGAAGAGAAAACAAAGCATCCATCTTTTGAATCATCAAGGATTCAAAATGTGATTATTGGGGTTCAAATGGTGCAGCTTCCTCTTGTGGTTCCTCAGCAGCTCCTAATTGGTTTCCTTCTTCATCACCCTCTTCACCTTCTTCTTCAGCCAAAGGTACAGGTTGGCCTGCCATTTGCCACCCATAAGGTGTCTTCACCATTCCACGTTTCGTGAGGTGCTTCTCCTCAATTTGGTTGTTGCTTGAATTTGTGTGATCCATGACTTCATTGGGCACATCCACTTGAAAGTAGTCAATGAACCTTGAAACTAAAACAGCATAAGGGAAGGGGTAGTTTACCAATCACTTTGATTTCTGCATGATCTCTTGAAAAATAAGAATCCAATTCAGCTTGATTCCCTTCTTCAATCCATAGACAACTTGAAGATCATCATCAGTAGCTTGTGCATGATTGGTTGATCTTGGAGTGAGGATGTAGGTAATGATGTAATGCAAGAGCCTATCCTCATGAGTCATAGGTCTTGTGCTCAATCTTAACCTCAAATTCATGTGAGGATCAATGAGCATACTTCTGTAGGTCTCCATTTTGCTGTAGCCTTCAGCTTCTTCTTCAAATCTCCTTTCTCCATCAAAGGAGATCCCAGCAACTTCATTCCATATTTCTAGAGTAATCTCCATAGCTACTCCATTGACTTGAGTTAGAATAGTTCCATGCATTGAAATCTTGGAACAAGTGTAGAAGACTTTCACCAAGTCAGGATAAAAAGTCTCTTTCATCTCAACAAACTTTGTTAAACCTTGCTGTTCTAACATTTGTGGAAATTGGAATCCTTGTTCAGTAAACCATGCAAGGATTAAGAACTTTGGGGGATAGAGAAGTTTTGTTGCATTGAACTGTAAGTAGTTCATCTTATCAGCTTCATTGGTAAACCAATGATCAAGCCTACTTACTACAAGGTTGGAAGGTTGGGCTTAAGCTTTTCTTTTGGAAGTTTTAACCTTCTTGGAAGTAGACATAGTGAAAGGTAATAGATACGAATTTAAAAGGTTGGAAGAGAAAGCAAATGTTTTCAGAAGCCAGAAAACAGAAACAAACATTAGAGAGACAGCAAGATTTTGAAGGTGTGAGATTTTAAGTCACACAAGTTCTCTATTTATAGGCTTATTTGGAAGTAATGGGCAATTGAGAATTGAAAAATATAGCTGTTGTAATCTTTAATCACTACCATTAAGGTTTTGATTCTATCAAATTGTGCTTAATTGCAGTTGGGCAGTTTCAAAACTGTCAGATTTTTGCAATAACAACTAAAATAATCGATTATTTTGTTTATGTAATCAATTATTTCATTTAAAATATCAATTATGAGAAATGATGTAATCGATTATATCAACACAGATGGCTTGTGGAAGATGAAGTGTAATCGATTATAATTGTAGATAATCAATTAAAGCAGAGAGAGATAGATTTCACAGACAAGTAGGACCCAAATAATCGATTATCTTGATGAAGTAATCGATTATTCCAAAGATGTTTAAAATTTGAAAAATTCCCGAGACTTCATGTAATCGATTAATTGGTCGATTTAATCGATTATTCGAAAGAGAACTTGAAATTTCAGAAATTCGAGTTGTGAATAATCGATTATTTTGATGGTTTAATCGATTACAACAGCTTTGACTTGTGTTTATGAAGCATCAAATGAACAAATAATCGATTAAGATTTTATGGTAATCCATTATTTCAGCTTTAATTCTAAAAGCAACGGATTTTATGCAGCATCTAACATGTATTTTAATTTCAATTTGAGTTATTTTCTTTCATACAATGTTTAAACCAATTATCAACAAAGTAATAAGCATACCAATGTCAATCAACATATACTAGATTCATCCAATATTCCAAGCATATTTCTTAAGGTAAAGAATCTATCTCTATCTAAAGGTTTGATAAAGATATCAGCCAATTGGTTGTTAATATCAACAAACTCAATTTTAATGTTACCTTTTTGCACATGATCTCTAATGAAGTGATGTCTTATTCTATGTGCTTTGTTCTTGAATGCATGATTGGATTCTTGGAGATATTTATAGCACTTGTATTATCACATAGAAGTGGAATATGTTGAAGTTCCACACCAAAATCTTGGAGTTGTTGCTTCAACCATAAGCTTTGAGCATAGCAACTTCTAGCTGATATGTACTCAGCTTCAGCTGTTGACAAGGCTACACATGATTTCTTTTTGCAATGCCAAGAAATTAAAGAGCTTCCCAATAGATGACAAGTACCACTTGTGCTCTTTCTATCCAATTTGCATCTTGCAAAATCAGAGTCAGAGTAACATATTAAGCTGATAGATGTACCTTTTGGATACCAAAGTCCTACTTTTGGTGTAGACTTTAGGTACTTTAAGATCCTTTTTAGTGCAGTTTGATGAGACTCTTTAGGATTAGCTTGATATCTAGCACATAAGCAAACACTCAACATAATGTCAGGTCCACTTGCTGTAAGATAAAGCAATGATCCTATTATTCCTCTGTATTTGGACTCATCAACTCTTTTCCCTTTTTCATCTGAATCTAGATAGGTAGAAGTTCCCATTGGTGTTGCCACAGCTTTGCAATTTTCCATGTCAAATTTCTTTAACATTTCCATGCAATACTTTGATTGACTAAGGAAAGTTCCATTCTTCATTTGTTTAACTTGAAGTCCTAGGAAGAATGTGAGCTCTCCCATTATAGACATCTCAAATTCTTTCTGCATGCAAGCTGAAAATTCTTTACACAGAATGATTAGTGGAACCTGTTAGATTCAGGGGGAGCTACTTAAAGAATGCAAAGGAATTGTTGATTCAAGCATTGGTTTTGAGCTTTCAACATGCAATGGATGCCTTGAGATTAATTATTGTGAGATGTGCAAGAGAAAAGCAATTCTGGTGATCCAAGTGCATTGCATCCATATCAATCCATAACTAAATTAATTGGGTTCATAAAAATCACAAGTCTTTAGTAATTTGACTAATTTTTAATTTCATTCAAAGGTTTTTGGAAAAATACCATTCCTGCCGGATTAATCGATTAGTTAATCGATTATTTTGTTCTTAGTTTATTCTAGAAAAGCTTTCAAGAACAATGTAATTGATTACCCATCAGGATAATCGGTTATTTGACCTTTGTTTTCATATAAATTGCCTTGTTGAACACGTTAGTCGATTATTAATGGATAGTAATCGATTACATAGCTGTATAAGATTTTAAGTCATGTTGGGATAATCGATTGCCAAGGTATTGTAATCGATTACACAAGCTTAATAGGGAAAGCCGTCTTCCTGCTTTAATCGATTACCACATTTCATAATCGATTACACTGTATGTTAATGCTTACAAGTCTTGTTGGTTTAATCGATTACCACATATCGTAATCGATTACATAGTTCATTCAGTTTTTAAAGACTCCTACTTTAATCCATTACCAATGTTTGTAATCGATTACATAGTGCATTTTGATATTTTTGGAGTTTCCTGTCTTAATCGATTACAGGACGGAATAATCTATTATTTTATTCATTGCTCATGCCTAAAAACTATGTAGAACATTTTAATCGATTACAAGTTTTATTTAATCGATTACATGAGCTTTTTAATCGATTATTAGTCGCGTTTAATCGATTATAGATAGTTACAAAAGTTTGTTATAAATAGGACTGAGGCTCAGCTGCTTTTCTAACTTTGTGGAACATTACCCATATGTATTTTCTGAGCTTAAACAGTCTTGTGAGCATTCTAAAGTGTTTTCTAAGAGTTTAATCATTCTTGCTCCATTGTGCTTTCATCATGAGTGTTTGACTCATTCTTGGAGCTTGAAATCATTTCAAGATTAAGGAAAGTTACGCTATTTAATTTGTAATCACTCAACCTGATCTGGTAACTACATTATGCATTGTATCATTGGATCATCAGGTTGTTTCTCTCCTTAATCTGATTGTAATTTTTGTTTTGAATTTTCTTTGTAATTTGGCTATTGTAATTGGGTTCTTGCTTGAAACTAAAGAAGGGGTTCTCTAGGTGAAAGAACTGAGTAGTTGATGTGTTGCAAACACATCTTGTTTTTAGTCCAGTTTTAGGATAGAATTTAATTAAATAATTAGGAAATTTAGTTAGATTTGGTTAAAGTTTTAATAATTATTGTTTTTATACTGATCAATGCCATTTAAGTATATTTCAGGACAATACAGAGGAAAATAAGCAAAAGAAGGAAGAAAACTCAGTCTGGAGTTTCGCGCGGATCGTGCCATAAACAACGCGGATCGCGCCAAGTGCAGGGATGGAGAACAAACTCTCGAAGGATCCACGCTACTAGCATGGAATCCACGCGGTTAGCGTGGAAGGACAGAATGATTGGCGCTGGTAGCGCCATATCCACGCGAGTTGCGCCAAAACTTCAAAGATAAAGCCTGTTTCTTTCTGCCAAGCCACGCGGGTAGCGCCATACATCACGCGACCAGCACCAACCTTTCTGCCAACCCGCGCTAGTAGAGCGAGATCGCACGCGGGTAGCGTGGGATCGATTTTATTTCCTGTTTTAAAAGATAGGTTTCGAAATTTGGTTTATCTTTTGGTTTTCTTACCTTAATTAAACATTATTATAAATAGGAGGCCTCTGAAGACACAAAGGAGGGGATACATTGAGAAACATAGTCTTAGTCTTATAATTACACAAACCTTCATTGAAAACCCTAGGAATCAAGCTTCAAAGCAAAAACTCTGCACAACAATGTCCTATTCATCTGCTTTGAATTGTTTGAGGCCTATGGCAGGCTAAGCTTTGTATTGTGGGAAGGCCATGAACTTATGAGTCAACCTCTGTAATTTGACTGGTATTGAATGCATATGTTATGTTTATTTTAATTCTTTTCTGTGCTGATATTTTATCTTATTTAGAATTGATCACTCTAGATAAGTACTGAGAGTTATAATTCGCAATGGGAACGTTGGGGTTGTAATTTCTGACTTGTTAAGAATAACACTTGTTCTTCACCTAGGAATAGGGATGCATGAGTGCGGAGCTATGATATGATCTTTGAATGTTTAAATTGATAGGTTTCACTAAGGAATTAGGTTATCAA
>PYAF01005040.1:258802-272406 GCA_007407185.1 Glycine tomentella | reverse complement strand
GTCGCGCCATATGCCAGAACAACCATAAACTTGCATTTTTAAGCATCTTTCAGAGGATTCTAAAGCACGATCATATTCCTTAACCCTTAAACTTAGATTCATGCTTAAACTAAGCTTAAACATATGCTTACGAATTCAAGCTATTACGTTTGGCGCCATCAGTGCCAATCCTGGCGCCACCGGCGCCGCACCCTTAGCAAGGTTTTCTGACCTGAATCCCCGCGCGCCGAAAATAAAAGTCCTTACATATTAATTTGACTTTTCTTTCATTAGGCTTTTTACTATCCTGTTTAATACTACTCTAGTGATTTGTTTTGTTATACTTCTGAAGTTTCAAGTGCTATGGTTCATTTTGAAGCTCTTGAATGAATGAATCAATTAAGCAATAGATGGTGACAAACATTGAATTAGAATGTATGGAAAAAATGGGGGTTAGATTGTAACTGAAAAGTATGCCTATGCAGACAATGAGCAGGGGACAGCTAAACCTTGTTGTTGTCCTGGTTTGAACCATAGTGAAGTTGGGTTTCATAATGTTTTGAGAAAGGCTTGAGGACTACCCTTAATGGCTTAATTGATAGAAGGGGTGGTAAGGGCAATGATGGGGTTGGCTTGATTGGGACAACATTTTCCCCTGCTCATTTTGAGGGAGAGTGGGATAAGACTGGTGCTTGGCTAGTTACTTTTGGACTTTTGTTTTGATTTTTTTTTTAAATTAAAGAATGAGGTAGAGTCGTGCATGGCTGGTTACTTTTGGACTTGTTTTTTGACAGGAGGTTATTTTTGGACTTGGAACAAATAAAGTAAATTATGTGATTCTTAAAGATTCTGCATGGTTGTATGTAATCCTATTTTGTGATTTTGTTTATTGTAGGCAAATACAATTTATGGTGCATTGCGCGGATTATAGGTATGTAATATGTATAGTATTTGCAACTCAATCAGCTCAAACTGTTTTTTTTTCTTTTTCTTTTTACTTATTTGGCGGTTTGAAGTGGAGGAGTAGTCGTGGGCAGATGGTGAGGATGTAAAGACTGCAGATTGATGAATGGAAAGCAGTTAGTTCTTGTAGTGCTTAAACTTGTGATGCTTGATGACTTTATTTCATATATAATTACTGGAATTGTAGATACTGGATATCTCTGGATGAGTTGTGACTTGGGACTATACTCTTTAAGATAGTTTCTAACATGTATCTCCATTCTCCATTTTTCATATTTTAGGTTTGTTTTTCTCCATTTGATTGGTAAATCTATAACCTGTTGTGTCCTTGCATTTTGGATAAGATTTCAGCAATTTACTAGAATGTATTTCCTTATTATACCTAACATTGTTGATCTTGATACTGTGGAAGTATAAACCATCCCCTAACATGTATATATAGGGGCATACATATAGTAAATTGCTCAAAGTCTTAGTTTATCTGTATTTTTACCTTGAAAAATGAAGACTGAACTGTTGTTGTCTTTGCATGATGCCCCAGACATTCAGCCAGTTGTGTTCTTTTGATTATACAACTAAAACAGTAAAAATATACAAGGCACCTTGGTCCATCCAAGATAAACCTAGATTTGCATATCGTGGGCTTATGCTGGGTGAGGCACAATGTTTTCAAAGAGAAGATATTTTATTCTGCTAGCGGTTTTATACTATGAACAGAAGATATCGACACATGATTTTTTTATTTGTCTATTTTTGCAGATACATCAAGGCACTATTTACCTATTAATGTAATTAAGCAAATTATTGAATTTATGTCCTATGCTAAACTTGTAAGATATATGTTCTAAGTTTCTTTCATTTTTCTTCCATCCTTTGCTTTTCTTTTCATGTAATGCTGAATATGAAAAATTTATGCTTCACAGAATGTTCTACATTGGCACATCATAGATGAACAGTCATTTCCTCTTGAGGTACCTACATTGATTACTCTTTGCATTTCTTAGTAGTCAATATTTTTATTTGTATATTAACAGATTTATATTCATTTAAAATACTTATCGTAATAAATAATGAATTCACGATACTGATTAATTAATATGTACATTTGCTTGTATATTTGGATAGCCAGGGGCATCCTTTGTTTTGGCATATTAGCATATTACTATATTATTTTTGCAGCTTACGGTTTTAAATATATTATTACTATTATTATTATCAGTATTATTATTATCACTTTTTTTATGCTCATCACTCATAAATAGTAGTGGAACATGATGCCTGCTTAACATCACTCTAGAAATCATGAATTTTTTTAAAAAAACAAACTGATTTTAAGACGGTTGTTAGGAAAACCGTCTTAGAATGTGAACATTCAAAGACGGTTATTCCTAGTAACCGTCTTAGTATATTAAACTAATCTAAGACGGTTATTACTATAACCGTCTTAGAAGCTTCGGCCTACAAACACAGTTGTTATATAACTGTCATAGAAAGTAACGACTTTCAACGACACCCCATACAACAACGGTCGTACAACCATCTTAGAATGGGCTCTACAACCGACGTAGAAGACCCCTTTTGTAGTAGTGGTGTTGGCTGGTTGGCAATACCATGAGACCAATATATCACGAGAAAGTGTTTGGCAATTTAAGGGGAATAATTTGATGTTTGTAGTGCTCTGGCCTCTAGGAGGTTTTGCTTGTTTTAATGTATAATAATATGTCATTGGGTTATGGAGAAAGAGAGAGAGAGAGAGAGAGAAATTTAATTAATCTATCTTTGAATTTTGAACAATAATTCTTCAATACGTTGAGTAGGCTGCCAATGCATGTTTAAGACTTTGAGGAAGCAAAAAATTAACCTCTACCAAAGTCAGTAGGCTGCTACTTCTACAATTTATATTTGCTTGCAATGCTTAATGATCCTTAAGACTGACTCATAGATCTAATGCTAATGATTAATGGTCCCATTGCTACAAAACCAAAGTTGTTCAAGTCTAGACAATTATGGAATAAAAAAAATGGTAATTATAAACCTTTAATCCTTGGTTTCCTAAAAAATTATAAAAAAAAATATCTTTTTCTTCCTTTCCTATTTTTTGAGTCAATCAGCCATGGACCTCCGATCACCTAGCACACCATGTGGATAGAACCGCCATTGAGAGAGGAGCACGTGGTTGTTTGAACCACCGAAAAAAGATGTGATCTTTTAGGAGGCTCTGGTTCTTGTTCCTGTTGTTTTTCTTTTCTCTTTCACGCTATGGCCTCGGATTTTCCATAAAAGCTTCAAATAGTCACCAACAGACTCAAACATTGACAAATATACATCTTTTGGATACAAAAATTGAATCTTTTTCTCTTACAATAATAAAATTGCTAAACAAAAAGAAAAATTCAAGAAGGAAACCTGATCATAAGGGACTAGCCTCCTTGTTACATATCCAAAAGAAATATATTCAAATGTTCTACCATGGATTAAAGCACATATTTTATAAACCATACATCTTATGAAAAAATTATAAAACATAGCATATGTGTAATCCAACATAAATATAGAACCCTATGTGTCATATCACATAAAAGACTAGATCAACATCAAACGTAAAGCCTAGGCTCTGATACCAATTGAATGATTCCTAAGAATCTGCGAAAGTGTATTGGACCTAGTATGTTTAAATGTTATAAGATCATTCATGTCTTTCTAATAAAAAGAGATAATTACCTCTTGAAGCTTGAATGCAATCTCCTCCCTTTTCTTTGGTAAGTCCTCTCTTGACCTCCTTATTCAATTACAAATGACAAATCTTTGGTACTATTCTTGAATAAGGGAGAGGGAAAATGTATGGGCATTTTTCTATTTCACAGAGATGACAACAACTATTCTTTTTGTCTAGAGAAAATAAGATGATTATATAGGAGACTAAGAAACCTAAACCTAAGTCTCTTGAGTCCTTGTCATACACTTACGTCTAAAAGCTTTTGTATAAAGAGCATTACCAACATATAGAGGATTTTTCCTTCAGTTTGTGCAGGATTCCTGATTAATTCATTTATTCAATTTTGTGTTTCTCTTCTAGTATATAAGATTAACAGAGATTCACATGTTATATTAGGATCCACATCCATCCTAGTTTTTCTTGTAAATATTGATTGGTTATTACCTTTTTATAGAATGGACTGTATTTAACTTTGATAGTTTAGCATTGAATGTGTTCTTAAGCATGAGATGTCACTCAGTTACCTAGACATATAATTAATTGAGGGGGGAGGCATTAAGGACATGAAACAACTGTTTCGAGGAGGGTTTTTTTTTTCTTTCTTAAACACATATGAAATAAAAATAGGCATGGCACACTTAAAATTGATTAAAAACTTACTAGACACCAAATTTTGCTACTAGAGCCAAATTAAAAAGTTGTTTCTTGTTTTTGTTTCCACTATCCGACCTGGGTTGTTGGCTGATAGGATGGGTTTTAGTTCCAAAATAAAACAGTTGAAAAATTATATAAGATTAAATTAAATATGTAATTTATAAATTATAATTTTTATTTTATTTGTGGTTTTTAACAGTAATTTATTTTACTTGTATTAAAATAATTTGATGCTGACATTTAAGTAATTATTAGTCATTGATTAACATTTCCTTAGGATTCACTATTACAGACGACGCACTCAATGACGGTTCTAAACCACATATGATGACAGTTGTAGAACCGTTTTTGTTGCGCGTGTCGTTGAAAAGTAAAGATTTCGACGACGATTCCCAAAAATCGTCTTTGATTGTATTATTATTATTATTATTATTATTAAATGAGATACAAAGACAGTTTTTAGGAGGAATCATCTTTGTATGTCTAGATACAAAAACGATTTTTTCTCAAAAATCATCTTTGATTGTATGATTATTTTTTTTTAAAATGGGATACAAAGACGGTTTTCAAGAAGAACCGTATTTGTATGTAGACATACAAAGACGATTTTTCTCATTTTGATTGTATGACTTTTTTTATAAATGGGATACAAAGACAGCTTATTATTATTTTTTTAAAATGAGATACAAAGACAGTTTTCAGAAAAAACTATCTTTGTAGGTAGACATACAAAGACGATTTTTTCCCAAAAATCGTCTTTGATTGCATGATTTTTTTTTTTTAAATGAGATACAAAGACGATTTTCAGGAAAAACCGTCTTTGTATACAAATATGATTTTTCCCAAAAACCGTCTTTGATTGTATGATTATTATTTTTTTATATGGGATACAAAGACGATTCTTTTTCCCAAAAACCGTCTTTGATTGCATTAACTTCTTTTTTTTTATGGTTCAAGGACCGTTTTTAGGAAACAACCATCTTTGTATTGTTACTTTATTTTTTTTAATACAAATCACAAAAATTAAATATCACATTTGCAGAAAAATTAGAGGTGATATTTTTATTCATCGTGAAGACAGTTTGAATTGAAACAACAATTGGCAAACTTATTATTTATTAACATATCATATAGCCATATTTTCATAGTCACGTCACATTAAGGCGCTAAAATAGAGATGATATACTAATAATTAAATCAACCCAAAAAATGTATAAAAGTGCAGAAACAGTGAGCAAGGAACTTGAGATAAAAACAAGCATACTTTAAGTCTCTACTCCACATAACTTTTGGGTTCAAGTTTCAACAACTATATATGTTAGCTAAAAGATGTGAATAGAGAGATTAAAGTTGGAAATTGTAACAACTAACACTAAAGGGTAGTCTGTTTATATTTAATAGGCTGCAAAACCTTTAATGTTCTTAGCTGACTTAGATGTCCCAGAATACTCATAAGACGGTTAATTAACCAAGAAAGTAGCATTTTCCAAAGCAACTTTAGCAAGCAGCAAGCTTTAGCTTTATTTCTCGAGGCAACCTCCTTCTGAATGCTTGGGATGTTCATTATACCTCTTGATGTCCATTATGGTTCTTAATGATGTGTTCACGGTACCAGTCTATTGATAAAAGTTTCCGGATAATTGAACCAGCTCCTCTCAGTTCTTTCACAGTTTCAAACAGAGGGACCACCTGCAACATATTGTAAACATGTCAGTAAAATTCAAACATTCAAACTATCAAGGAGATTTTTAAACAAATTATCCAGAAAATTACCACAAACTCATCAATCATCATAAAGCATCGCAAAGTTTATTTTTACCCAGCACCCTTAATTGTTACCCGGTAAAATA
The DNA here is from genome assembly GCA_007407185.1 of Glycine tomentella. Classification (NCBI taxonomy): domain Eukaryota; kingdom Viridiplantae; phylum Streptophyta; class Magnoliopsida; order Fabales; family Fabaceae; genus Glycine; species Glycine tomentella. The sequence goes on along the minus strand of PYAF01005040.1, from coordinate 266,244 downwards.
ATGTTGCATAAGTGCGATATTATTCGCATTCTATTTTATATGATCAGCCGATCAGGCTAGTCCTTCAGTTTAATCTCACTACTTAATTTCCATACGTTTCGACCAGAGAATCAACCTTAGCTTAAGTTAATTGGATATGGCAAGTGCTGAAGTGCATAAATGTAAACCAAATTTACACGTATTTGTGTTTAGCTAAGATGTAATATACATGATAAAACGTGATTTCAAGTTTTTATTCAAGAAAAGTATCCCCATAAAAAAATTTTGATCAGCCATATTCCCATAAAGATATAATGGACAAATAAATATTTTCATCTCAGGCACCACTTTGATTTACAAGTTCCACTTAAGGTTGCATACTTACGGTCCACCAGGACATGCTTTTCCCAACTCCCCAATAGCAGCAAGCCGTGCATCCTTCTTGGCAGCTCTACTGCAAGGACATCACTTGCCTGAAAATCAAGTATAAAGCCACGATTATCAGTGTGAATACCACTTTCATTTCTTTCAAGTTTTAACACAATACTATTACTATGTCCTTCACAGTTGTAGAGTTGAAATGCCAAAAACATATTAGATAACAAAAATATATATCAATGGCAGCTTGGCAGAATATTGAGAAAATAACATGCAAAATCAAATGTCCAAAATTATAAAAAGAATAAAGAATGACTTGATGATTATTAAACCACGTCTTTTAGTACCAAACAGGCCAGGCAAAACTGGAATCTACAATTGATATCATGCAAATTGTATGCATAATTAGTAAGAGTAGTAGCAAATAATTGTACATTTGAGACCATAGAGATCACATAAGCTCCAAGTGAATCACTCCCCAGTTCAGCGGCAATTTGGAATGTATCCAAGACTTCTTTAACATCATGATGAACCTAAAAGAAAAAAATCAAGATACCAATAAGAAATAGCTAGGAAAATTTAATAGAAAAAGAGTTAAGCAACTACAGGTAGTTTAATTCTTGGTTACTTTAGATAAATAAGAATGTAAAAAGTATAGTTAACTTTGATCTGGCAGTCACTGATCACAATATCACTAAATGAGATTTGAGAAGGAGAGGAAAGAAACAAGTAACAATACAAAAAAATTATCTTTGGAATTGAGCCATGCTCAAACTGAAAAAGTAACTATTGTATCATAGTTCCATTTTCAGAAATAACCTTAGAGTTTGGCTTTGGATTATAAATGGGGCATATAAATAAGATTTTTGTGCCATAATTAGAATATGAAAAACATACATTTATTCAATGCCTAAATCAAGGTATTTTATTTTTCTATTTTGAGTAAACATTTTGGTCATTAAATGGTCTTCCAATGTCATTTTTTTCATCAAATAGGGTTGACATCAAAATTGGACATTGGTGAACTATTTTGGTGTATATGCCATAGAAGGGCAAAATTGAAGACACTTATATTGTATCAATTACTTTTGATGTTTACTCTTTTTTTCCTTTCAGTATTGCCATAGAAAGTTCAATACTAAATTTCTCAGTGTGTCAGTAACTGTAATATGCTCAAGAAACTAAATTCAGAATCTTGACATGAGAATAATACCATGGAAGAAACCGGTGTCCTTGATGATCCTGCCGTGCCGAAGATGCTTGAGAGGTGCACCTCTTTGGTCATCCCTCATGAGTTTCTCGGCCCAATTACACTAGAAATCATGACAGATCCTGTCATTGTAACAAGTGGACAGGTACTCATGTAGTTCTTGAATGGATTTTCTTTGGCTACCTACTATTAGTTGAACTTTATTTAAAATCACAAAATTGTCTGTCTCACTTCTTATTTTACAAGTCTCGCTCTTAATTTTGTAGTTTTGAACAAATTTTAGTTAAAAGAAGGGTATGTTAGAAAGAGTGTGTTAAATAATGTTAACACACAGGAATCAAACAATATCTTATGGCACATCACTATAGATATTGCTAGTAGAGCTAATTAAGGCTTGAACAATCCTTACCACAAGCTAACTTTCTTGGTTGAGTTAGGTCAAATCCAAATTTAAGAACACAAATATTTGAAGATATATTACTTCAAAATAAACTTAACCAAATAGGTACTTAGTTGAAAAGGAATCATGCATGTTGTTTTAACAGCTAATGTTTGGTAGATGGAGTTCAATAAAGAAAACTGATGCCTTTTTTCTATATATGACACCAACAAAATTGTCTTCTTGTGATTATCATAGACATATGAAAGGGAAAGCATAGAGAAGTGGTTCCAATCCAACCATAACACATGCCCAAAGACCAGGCAACCTTTGGGCACAAACCATTTAAGAAGTCAGCTCAGAAATATTATCAGCTCATGTGAGCACAAACCTGATCTCCATAAATTATTGCATATTGTAGTCTTAGCCTAGTAACAGAGAAGAATAAGAAAGGAAACAACCATTTAAGTTGGGCCACCAAATTGTTCTGCATGAATGGAGGGATAAGTTACCGATTTTTTGATAATTCTAATTAAAATTTCAGCTTTTAGGCATTTAGCTTAATCAAGGCTTGAAATGTGATTTCACAAAAAAAAATAAAGCTCAGAAATTTAAGTAAGGCCTACAGGGTACCTACAGTTTCATTTTATCTACAGGTTCTTCACACATAATCATATAAAGAAATGAGAAACCATTTAACTTCATTGGTAAAAAAAAAAACTGGATGTATCATTAGACCAACATATAACGACATGGAGAAAAAGAAATGGCAAAACGTCTTATTCAAAGAACTAAAATCAGAACAGAAGGACATGAGAAACAATACCTGCAACGTCTTGGATATCATATGTGCCCCTGTATACAGTACCATATGCCCCATAAGCCACAACATATCACAGATCCAATTTGGCCAAATCAACCTCCCACTCTTCTTTGGGGCGTTTAGTCTCAATGCTCCTCGACCAAACGCTGCTTAAGTGCTTTTCCAGCTGTGCATCCAATCTCTTGAGATCAATCTTATCAGCTCTGAATATCATATCCTTACTGCTCATGTTTCCAGCACCCTTCATCTTTGAATTCAGAGTCCCTTCTTCTTCCATCTTTGGTGTCCTAACACCCTCGCCTTCCGAATCCATCTTCACCACTCACAACTTCAATTTGTACAACCCCAACGATGTCAAAATAATTCAAAAAATATAATTCTAATTAGTAAAAAAAGGTTTGAAATTTAATCAACTTTGAAACTGATAGGAGCACCCTCAAAAGAACGTGCCTTCTTCTCTATAATATTATATCATCCCTACGAAATTGATTTTCTGTGATTCAAACCCAAAATCTTCTCTCGCCAAATATTTGTTTTATTGACTATGTTCCCTTGAGAAAATAGTACCGGAATAAAGAAAAGTATAGCTATCAGAAAAATGAGCCAATTCACACTACTCGACAATCAAGACCAGCGAACCAGAAAAAAAAATCAATTTTTTTATGGTGAAAAACAAAAAAGAGAGATATTTGGGGCAAAGCACAAACCTTGATAGCAGCAACCACGAAACGGACAGCTGAAGCATCAACGAAACAAGAAAAAACAGATTAAGAATTACGCTAAATTAGAGAAAAGACACACGGCAAAATTGACCATTTTTTGTATGGCCCCAAAAAAACCAAAACAAAAAGGAGTCGGTGTGTGAATGTGTACATACCTTTTTAGCTTTCCTAGGAATCAAAGGCTTTTGGCTTTTGATGCAATGAGCATTGCGGAGGTTGTCATCACCAACTCTGGGATCCCTCTATTCTTTCCTCTTCTTTCTCTACACAACCTTTTGTCTTCTCACGGCTTCCATTTTCATGATCTGGATGTCAGACCAGGTGTCCATGGCGTCTGATCTGATGAAGGAGATGTGGATGCGGAGGCCACAATGCTTGCTGGAGCACTCGAGGCACATGAAGATGCCGTAGGAGACGAAGGCCCACTGCGGGTTCTTCCTGGAACAATCAACCAGATCTTGTTTCATGTCTCAAACTGCAGGTCTCGAAGCCTCCGTGCCGCTGCCGCCATCGAGGATCAGATCTGGAAGAAGAAGGGGGTGAGAGTTTGGAGGAAGTGGGGGTGAGAGTCAGAGAAAGGGTTTTCGAAAGGGAGAAGCAAGGGAGCGAATGGTTACATGAATGGAGAGAGGAATCACGCTGAACACTTAAACCAAGACGGTTTTGGACGAAAATCGTAATGGGTGAAAAGTGATAAATACGAAAAATGACGATTTTCAAAAAATAGTCGTGGCATGGTAACTATTCGAATTTTTGTAAAATCGTCCTAGAAGAGTAATTTGTAAGACGATTTTATCTTAAATAGATTATATTTATTTACAAAAATGTCATAGTATTTTTTTTCTAAGATGATTTTTCATGAATGGACTTTGAATCAGTGTGGTAAAAGGTTGTAAAAGGTTCTTTTTGTGGTAGTGAGTATACAAGAATGGTAAACCATCATTCAATCCATCGTGATTGAAGTTCAAATCCCTAGGCATTTTATTTCTTCCAGCAAATTACAGTGCATGTATATAATTAAGGTCTTTAACCTCTCTGCATAAACATATTTCAATACAGACAAACACAGATACTCACTCATGAAAAGAAATAATTGGATTCTTCATAAAGATTACAAGTGGCTGTAACATAACATTGATATAATAAAATTGAGTAGCGTATGCTGCCATGCATAATCAATCATCTTCCATCATTCAAAGCAATCAGTTCATGATCCCCGAGGCTGTCATAATATTTAAGAATTGAGTAGTGTAAACATATTAATTATACGATGCATTGGTAGCAACAATGCATATAAGTATAACAAACCTAGACAATGCCGAAAAAAAAAAGTAAGCTTAGACAATCAGTCAATCCATCATGAATGAAGTTTGAATTCCTAGGCCTTTCTTTGCATCCACCAAAGTAAATTCTATATAATCAAGGACTTTAAAATCTCTGCATAAACATATTTCAATAAATTCAAACATACAACTACACACTCATGGAAACAACATTTTTTTGGCTTGAAAAGCCAACAGAAATAGAATTTATTAAGATGAACCAAGACAGGTACACTCATGGAATCAACTAACTGGTGTTGTTATAAAATGGAGTGTATGCTGCCATGCATAATTGATCATCTTCCATCATCCAAAGCAATCAGTACATGATCCCTAATGCTGTCATACCCAGCATATTGATGGCTGCTGCTTGCACCAAGCTCATGAATGCTTGATGATGCCTCGTGAAGAAGGCGTTGAGTCTCCTCAACATTTTGGTCTGTATTAATCCAGGGATGCTTCTCCATTTGCCTTATTTCCTCCAACTCCATTGCCACTTCCTTCATGCCAGGTCTTTCCTCCCCATTGAGTCTCAAGCACTTTGCAGCAAGAATAGCAACCTCCATGATCTCGTTTTTATTTTCCTCATTCACAATGCCAACTTGAACAACATCAAACAGGCGATCCTCTTTCAAGCAAGACAAAAAGTGGTTAGTAAGACTTCTTTTCTCCTCTGGCTTCCCAAAAGAATAAGGTTTCTCCCCTGTTAGCAACTCTACAAGCACTACCCCAAAGCTATAGACATCACTTTTCTCAGTTAGTTGGCTTGTACGCATGTACTCTGGATCCAGGTAACCAAAAGTTCCTTGCACCATTGTGGCTATTTCAGTTTGATCAATTGGTACCAATCTTGAAGCTCCAAAATCAGACACTTTTGCAGTATAAGTTTTATCCAAGAGGATGTTAGCAGTCTTAACATCTCTGTGGATAATGGCTATTGAGGCTTCTGAGTGAAGATATGATAGAGCTCCAGCTGCCTCTGCTGCTATCCTTACACGCGTTTTCCAAGTTTCATTATTTACCTTTCTTTCAGTGTGTATAAAATCAAAAAGTGTACCATTGTTAACAAATTCATAAACCAGTAAAGGAACTTCTGTCTCTAAACAACATCCCAAGAGTTTGACCACATTTCTATGATTGATTTGGGATAGAACGATCACCTCGTTAGCAAATTGTTCACTTTGGCTCTTATCAACTATTTTGGACTTCTTGACAGCAACAATTCTGTTATCTGCTAGATGTCCTTTGAAAACTGTGCCGAAACCTCCATTGCCAATGATTAAGCTCTCGTCAAAGTTGTCGGTGGCCTTATTTAGTTGTTCTTCTGTGAAAATTTGAATTTGGGGGGAGTTTTCTCTTGTACAGAGTTTCTGTAGCAAAATGGAACCACCATTTTCCTGAAAGTATTTCTCTCTGAGTTTGTTGAGTTTCCTTTTTTGGTATATCAAGTACAATGAGTTAGTCCCCACAAATAGAATAACAATTCCCGCTCCTACTCCTGCGGTCAGAATAAGTCAAACACGAATATTCTTGAATTGTTCTTTGAACTAAGCTTGAATGAAGTTTTCAATAAAGACTTAATTGAAAATTAACTTAGGTACTTAGCTTTTAAAGAAGTTAAAGAAATAACAAGTACAAAATTTGAAATACTGAAGTTGATTTTAATATTTGAGGGAAATTCAATTCATTTTATCTTTTTCTCTTATAAATACTTATTGAAAAGTTTATTTGGAATTGGCTCTTATCTTAGTAGCATACAAACTGAATGAACACGAATACTTCAAAATAAATTAGAAGAGTTGAAGAGGAAAATAAAACAATTGCATGAGCTTACCTATGACAACCTTGGTAACAACATCTCGTTGGTGGCACCCTTCTTCTCCCTTGGTTGCATTTCCTGATTGCCCTTTTGGACAGAAACATATGTGGGATCCGTTGGTGTTGAGACAATTTTTTTCGCTTTTGCATGTATGGTTGCCTATCTTACATTCGTCTATGTCTGCAAATCACAAATAAAAATAACAAAGAACTTACTAAAGTGATTTTGTTTGTGTGATAGGATACTAAATTCCTAAAGGCAAATGAAAGGGGTGCAATTAAAGAGCTAACTAAAACATTGAGATATATGATATGAATTGAGATTTAAAATTTGAAGTCTAATCTTAATTTGGTCTAGTCCAACAATATATCGTAACATGATTTTTTTCAATAAATTTAAGAAGTTTTAAATCTTTATTCATTTTTGCTACATTTATTATATTAGGTTAGATCTTATGTTAAAAATTATAAATAAGAACATTTTTGAATTTAAATAAACGTGGTTAGTTTTCATATATATAGTAAATATTTCTCTTGCACTCTACTAAATTTCAAAGTCAATAATTAATAACTGTCATCATCCAATTACACTGATTCAAATAATATAGGTTTGGTAGAAAACAAAAGAAGTAAGGTGAATGAAAAATAGTTTAAAAAAATAAAGTGAAAATAACACTATTTAGTTTAAGTGAAATAAAAAATAGTAAAAGAAAATAATAAAAAATAATTATAATTATTTATTGTTAAATAATCAATTATAAAGATCTCATAATTAATTATGAATTATTCATAATGGATCATATTTGAAAAA
>PYAF01005040.1:224131-256534 GCA_007407185.1 Glycine tomentella | reverse complement strand
AGGATAATTGATGTTTAATGTTTAAAATATAATCATTTAACTTTAACTACATTAGAATCCACATAATCACCTCATCTGTTTCGAATGCTGCAGAACAATCAACAAAACAATCGTTGTCGTCCAAGTCATCAGGCTCTAGTCCAATGTCATCCTTCATGTAAGCATCATCAGCCATTACACTCTCGTACATCCACTCTTCGCTGTCCATTCTAACAAAACAAAAAACAAATTAATATACCATGTAAAAACACATATACGCTAATTAAATTCCTTTGTCATTCTTTCACAGAACATTTTTCAAACACTTCTTATAATTAAAATGTCATTATTTACATTTAATTTAAATTTTTTCCAAATTAAATTGCTTTTTTTTTTCCTTTTTTTACAACATTTTTTAACCGCACGGATTGGGCAATCCGTATAGTTCCTACAGATCACTTAATCCGTATGAACTATACGGATTGGTCAATCCGTACAGTTCATATGGATTCACCAATCCGTGCATGCATGCACCATCCCTTAATACGGATTGCGGGATCCGTACGGAACAATACCCTTCACCATACGGATTGGTTAATCCGTGCATTTCATACGGATTAACGGATCCGTATAGATCTTACGGATTGCCGGATCCGTACGGTACAAAAACGATGAACACTCACCTGCAACTGCGGCGCTTTCACTCCGGCGACACCCAGCCCACCTTTTCCTTCCAAATGTTGAATGCACAACTCAAAACGCCTTCTACATGCAAAAGAACCACCCCACAATCCGTTCCAACCAAGCTTTTGCAGCAAAGATGGTGTTCAACAAAGTAAACACAGTATGTAAAGCGGCTTCAGTTTTTATTTCTTTTTTCATTCATTAAAGGGCAGTTTTGGTAATATGAAAAAATATAATGGTATAGAAGAAATCCAGCTGGTGTATGAAACACATACCAAAAAAGTATTCATGAAAAAACTATAAAAAATAATTTATTAATTTATAAGGAAGTTGGTAACCAGGCCCAATCCCATCATATTATGGTCATAGAGCAAAACAATAAAATAAAAACATAATTTTAAGAAATTTAAAAAGAATGTATGTTCATTTGATCATAACAATAATTTTTTTCAATTTTCTGACTTTTTTTTTCTTTATTAATATAATGACTTTTATTCTTAAAAAGTATTTTAGTATGTTCATATAATAGATAAATATTTATTTTTCAATTATTCAAATTCATAATAAATAAATATTTTTTATTACATTATTATTATTATTTATAATCAATAAATATTTTGAAATATATAAATTTTATTTAAGATTTGTAATAAATAATTTAAATTTTGATATAATGTCATTCTAAATGTTATGAAGTATTTTGTAATCACATCATATTTTAATTAAATATAGAAAAAAAACACGATAAACAATTATAATTATAATTTATTTGTAAAAGAATATAAAATTTTATATATATATATATATATATATATATATATATGATATTTGTTTTCTTTAGACTTTTCCTAGCGCGTGTCATTAATTAGCCGTCGTCCCACTGGTCCAAGCTGGCCCTATTCAACTAAAATGACCAAAATAAATTTGTGGTGACTAAAAATACAAAGGCAACGTGCTTGATGGGTTTGACAAAAACCAAGTGTAGATGATTTATTATTAGAAAAATTAATCATTTATTCCTAGTTATTACAGGTGACAGTTGTAAATGATGACCGACATGCATGTTAATCTTTCACGAAGGCTTAGAACGATTTAGTTAATATTCATGATTATTTTATTTTATCATGATATAACTAATGAAAAAATTGTAGTTTAAATTTAGATGTATATTTTATAAATTGAAATTAGTTCTATTAAACTTAACTTCATCTAAATTTAAACTGAATATATATAACTAATGAAAAAATGATTTCTGATTTTTTAATTATTAGATAGTTTAGTCGGATCGAATTTTGAAGTTCACTAACATGTCTCAAGATTCAAAAAAAATAAAATAGCCACACCAACCGTGAAAATTGAATCCATATTCTTATGAAATAAGAGTTCAATTTTTATCAGTTGAATCAATCTTTATTATTGGTCTTGTTAATATTATATAATTTGATTTATGATAACTAAAATTTGAAATTTTAATCTTGGACCAGATTAAAGATTATTAATTAAAACTTTATTCTCTTTAAGTGAGTATATAAAGCTATATTTAAATTAATTAGAATTTAAAGTAGTTTATGAAAGCTAATTAAGATAATGATTATCATGAAAATATGAAAGCAATAAAGTTGTGGTGGGGGAAAACACAGTTGCAGATAGTTTAATAGGTGAAAAACTGTGTAAGTACATTTACAAACCTGGGTAGTGTAAAAATGATGCAAAACATACTGACGCTAGACGAACACTTGTCTGCGTCATATTGACGCTAGGAAGACTTTGTCTGCGGTACATATCAATATCATTCCCTCGAACTTTCTAGTTTTTTTTGTCTAGTTTATTTCAACCACAAAAATGAAAGTTGACGGTAGACCAAGACTCGATCAACTTGTTCTGTGGCTCATCACACATATACACTAATAGTTACAATATCTTTATTTGTTTTCTTATATGATAAATTAAATGATAAAAATTAGAAATTAAATAATAAAATTTTGTGTTAACTTTATATATCATTAATTTTTTAAATTTATAATTTTATTACTCTATATGGCTATTTAATTAAACTGTAACATTTATTATACGGATCAAACCTGAAGCATGGATGGTCACAATTATTTGCCAAAGTTTTGCAATAACGAAACCATGCTATAAATTTAATTTCCTAAATAAGCCTTATGATTCATAGTCTGAAAAGAATATCTACTGCATATTGATGAGTTGAACACATACCAGAGTGAATCCTAAAAAGAGTTAGCCACTAATAATTGGCGGAAAATTGCATCTCGCTCTATCAAGAACTAGAAAACTAAGGCCTTGTAATATAGCCAAGTCACTCAACGAGGGGTCTCTCTCTAAGTCTGTTTTTCTCCATCTCTTTGTCTATCTCGCACATGAATGACCGATTCAACTGGTAAATATGAATTATGAAACATTTGAAATGGACTAACGTATGCTTAACGTTCCATGGAACCATACGCACAAACATAACCTTAACGAGTCAGCAGTGGATCCAGAAAATTAATCAAAGAGGGGCACTCAATAAATTCAAATACATATTTAAAAAAATAATTACAATGTCATTTTTTAGGTCTTATTTTTTGAAATTTCATCATAATTACCTTATTATCAATGCTTTCAAATACATTTTTTATTTCAATATAAGGTACTAAACAATCATTCAACCATTCATCCCTCATCCGATTATGAAGTACAGTCTTGATGTATTTCATAGCTGAAAATGCTCTTTCCACATATGCAGTTACTACAGGCAAAGTTAATGCTAATTTTACAAGTAAATAAACCAAAGGATATATAATATGTTTTCTCTTTTCAACCATTCTCTTAGCAAGATCAACTATTTCTTGCAAATTCAAAAAATCAGGATCAATTTGCACATCAACAATATACGTGTCGAGCTGATATTCAAGCATGACAAAAATCATTCAAATCAAAATCTGAAGGATGAAAGTCTGCAAATTCACACAACTTATTCTTGTCAAATGCTGAGAAAGAGTTGCACGGATGTAAACATGTCATGCATTTCAGCAAATTCGAACGAACTTCACTAAAACGATCATTCAACTCTTCAAGTTGAGTATCTATCACTGCATAAAATATGTCAACCTTAAAGTGATGCAGATGAGTAATTGGTCCTCTATGTTGTGTTCTCCCTTGTAATGCAAGTACACTTTCCATATCAGAGATATCTATATCATGTTTGATACAAAATGCAGAAGTCTTCTGAAATAGATTATCCCACCCATTATCTCTCGTCTTCTATAATAACACCTTCGAAACTTTTACAAGAGTCATAGCATTCACAATATATTGATCTTTTCTCTGAAGTGCTTGTGACACTCATTCGTTATTGCTAAGACCTTGATCATCAGGTTCAAAAGTAATACAAATTCAAAAGGTTGCATAGGCATTATACCAAAGGCTTCAGACCTTTTTGCATGCACACGAGTTGTATCGTCTTTTATAATTTCTAGTACATCAAGCACAGGATCAAACAATGTATACAGACTTACCAATGATCAGTAATGTGAGCTTCAACGAGTGTTCCCTGGTCGTGACAAACTCATTTCTAGATTCAAGCTTCTCCCTGATTGAACATCATCGCTTGCAATACTTTTGACTATCTCATCAAATTGTTTTTCTCTCAAAATATCCGCTCTTTTGGAAGAAGCACCAATTGACTACACACCAACAATATAAAATTAAAGAAGTCAGTCAATGTGTAAACCTTTTTTGCACAAGCCACTAGAACTAACTGAAGTTGATGTGCAAAGCAATGAACATAGTAAGCAAAATTATTTTCAACTAAAATCAAGCTTTTCAAACCACTGAATGGACCACTCATATTACTTGCGCCATCATAACCTTGAGCACGAATCTTTGTCAAGCTCAAGCCATTTTTGGCAAAAATTAACTCAATCGTTTCTTTAAGTGAACTAGTTGTAGTATCTAAAACATGAACAAGACCAAGAAAACGCTCAATAATGTCACCGTTGCAGTTCTCATATCTTAAAATAATGGCCATATGTTCTTTAATTGATATATCACGAGCTTCATCAACTAGTATAGAGAAGAAATTATTCCCAATATATAAAATAATAGCTCTGGTAACTAGACTAGCAGCAACATTAGTAATATCTTTCTGAATTGAGGGAGCTATCATTTTGAGATTCTCTGGGGCATTATTCAAAGATACATTATTTACCTCCTCATTGCTTTCACAAAGGAATTTTACAAGCTCCACAAAATTTCCCTGATTCATTGAAGCATTTGTCTCATCATGTCCCCGGAAAGTCAAACCTTGTTGTATGAGATATCGAACACATAGAATAGAACCATTCAGATGAATACGATAATCCTGTTTGGCTTTGTTAGAAATGCCAAACACAACAATGTCAATATGTTGATTTTGATTCATCAAATCTTTGGCAGCACTGACTTATGAATGCTTCCAACTTTCCCAATATGTTTAAGAAGCTGTTGTTTGTCCTTCCATTTGCTAAATCCTTCTCCCACTAATGAATCATGACCACCCCTTCCATCACCATGCTCACAATTAAATAGATAACAATGCAAGCAAAATACAACATCTTTTGATTTACTATACTCCAACCAAGTGCCAAACTCATTGTACCATTGAGGATTAAATCTACGCATTTTACCCCCAATTAAGGATTGAGGAAAGTTGTCAAGTTTTGGTTGACAAGGACCATTCATTAGATAAATTCTTTGAATCATTTCCCTTTCTTGACCACTCTTCATAGTGCTCATAATAGGAAGTCTATTACCCGGATCAGTAACATACAAATCGTTTCCCTTTCTTGAACACTCATTTTGTTTATCTTGAATTAAATCAATAGATGAAGAAGATTCATATTGAGAATGTTTAGCACTACTATCACTTGACTTTGTAAAAAAAGAACCTAAATACCTTTCCATCCTAAAAAATGGCAAATGACATAAATGAATCAATAATAATAACCAGTATCAATAATCCAAACACATCAAAATGTCAAATAACCATAAAAATCATCATAATCAAAAACAACAAAAATAATAAAAGAAAAGCTTGTTACTTTTGAAAACATAATCGAACCAAATCAAACTCGATTGGAAAATTAAATTGAATCAAACATTACCCATATGGTTACCATGACTATGTTTTCTGAATCAAATTGAAAACAACAGAAATTTCTCTTTTGCATAAAATCTCTCACGAAGTTTTCGAACAATTCCCCAGGTGACTAGACACTACCCATAAGGTCATTGAACTAAATTATCAATCTTTCAGAAGATCCTTTTGGCTAAATTGACGTAATAATGATTTGTGATATGCATTTTTTAACACTAATTAATATTACAAACACTACCCATATGGTTACCCAAATTATGTGAAAATCCTTATGGCAAAATCAACAGATTGGGATACACAGTTTCACAAAAGACAACAAAGCATAAACACAAGCCACTGGCCAGATGGTTAAGAAGGTAAATTTTCAAATTTTGAGAAGACCTTTTGTGCTCAATAAATAAAACAACGATTTGGGATTCAAATTTCACATTTTATACATTAATTAAAATTACAAACACCACCCAGTGACCCAGATCAATATTGAGCTATACTTTGTGGAAATTATTTGATCAAATCAACATACTAACGATTTGCAATACACAGTTTTCAGTTTTCACATAAACTAAGACAACAAAATACAAACATAAATTAGATGGCAATTGGGGGGAAAATAACATTTTGGGAAGATGGAAGACCCTTTTAGCCAAATCAACAGAATATCCACTCATAAATTTTCACACCAATTAAGAACACAAGCACCACCTAGATCATCATTGAGCTAAATTTCCAATCTTTGGGAAAACCCTTTTGACCAAATCAATACAAAAATGACCAGGGACACATATTCCTCAATTTTCCAAACTTTGGCCTTTGGGACAACCCATTCGAGAAAAAAAAAATAATAGCAGATTCACGATTTGGAATATACCCAATTCTCATTTTTCTTTTCTTTTTACACAGTAACAATACAACAAACCATGGAAAAAAAAGAAGGGGCAAAAAAAGAATAAACAAACCCTGGAAGTGGTGGGCGGTGGCCGACGATGGCAGTCCTGGCGGAGGAGGAGTAGAAGAGCGCGGGCCCCACGACGAGATGAAGGAGAGGTTGAGGTCCGTGCTTGACTGCTTGAACGAGAGAAGAGAAGGTCGAGGTATCACTGTATCAGCCTATCAGGTATGCAGAGTGGGCTAGGGTATTTTGTAAAAAAAATTAAAATAAGGGTATTTTAGTATTTTTCATATGTAAATTTAAGGGGGGGGGGCACTTGCCCCCTTTCTCTTATACCTGTGTTTGCCTTTGTAATGAACGGTGCAACCGTGCAATACTGTAGAAAAATACTAGATACTTAGGGCATGTTTGAATAAGGCATAAATGCTTTTAGAAGAAAAAAAATAAAGAAAATATGAAATGAATTTTTCCACAAGATGAAATTACTCTATATCAATTTTCCTAAAGGATGATATAATAACTTATAAAAAAGTTTATATTTATTTTCTCTTCTTAAAAATATTTTTAGAGAAGTTTGTCGTACCCTTAGAGAGACATATTGAAGTATACAAAATAAATAGATCTGTGAAGGACAAATAGTTAAATATTTTAGCACAACATTTTGTATTGTATGTTTTTTGGGAGTGTATGCACAGCACAAGAACGTTTGTGTTATGTAATGTTTGATATGGTTAAGTATTGAACAAAACCAAACAAAAGTTATTAAAACTTCATTTTTATATTATACAATGTTTGTTTTATACTTAGGAAATATTTTTTAATAGTTTTAAATTAGTTTATTATTTATTATCAACTAGTTATCACGATAAATTTTAATTTAAATTTTAGAAATAATGTTATATAATTTTCAATATTATTGTAGATTGTCTTACGTTAGGATTTATTAACTATAAATGTTCCCTTTATAAGATTTTATAAGAAGCAATATTTGATCAATCTAAAATAACAGATCATGCATATGATTATAAAACGCCAAATAACAATAAATCAGAGTCATCGAAGTTATGATTGTGTATACCTTGTTAGGCCATTACTGAATCGAAAAAGAAAAAAACTGGAGAAGATGAAGGAACAAGATGCCAGAGTCTTCCTCTCTATCGCCTATTCAGAAATTGGCAGCCTTCAGCGATGGGAGCATGATGGCTCATGAGGCTTAACCCCAATATCAATAGGCTAGAGAGGGGACCTAGCCAATTACCTAGAAAATAGTTTGTTCCCACTGGGTCCACCCATTATGGAAAACCAGGGTCACACTAAAGCCTACACTGTTGCCCAACTAGGTTCAACAACAATAGATGCCAGAAGTCCAACTCAATATGATCACAATGGGCCAGTCAAAAATATTAAAATTGGAATATTCATTAACCCAATTACTTTAAAATACAAAACTAATTAATTAATATTACCCACATAAAGAAAAATTTCTAACATTCTCCCACTTGGGCTATTTCGAAAACGACTCTATCGGGTTAATAACTAAAAATTCATCTTGCATGGCCACAATTTTGAAAAACAATATTTCAATTCCAACATCTCAAAACAATTCAATCCAACATAACCCCATCATAGGAACATGGCGATCAATATACCGAAAATATCATAGCATATGGCCTTCCATACTCACACATAATGAGTATTACATCTTCATGAACCAGAGCCTAGTAGTTTAGTAAGAATTAGTGCCAAAAAGGTGATCAACAATGTAACACTAATTCTTATCGGTCCTCAATGTAATTTCTCAACAACATGAAATTACATTAGTGCAATTTCCAAACAACATGAAATTACACTTTTTCTGATACAATTTCTCAACAAAATGAAATTACATCACCGCAATTTCTAAACAACATGAAATTGCTCTTTCTAAACAACATGAAATTGTATCTGTGTGACCTTTAATCCCATTGATGTCATATATATTCTCAATTATATCAATCACAACTTAGAAGATTGCTCTTTCTAAATTTTATGTATCCCTTTCGAAGGGATATAATGATAAAATGGTTGCTCGGTCTTTTAAGAGCAAATTATAGCAATAGGGTTTTTAGATTGATGGGGTCTCATTGGATTAAAATGAGAAAGAAAATTCAAAATAATGCTTTATCACGTGGTTGCTCAGTCGATCAACTCTTAACTTGTTAATGTTATCCCACTACAAGAAAATATACTTTTAACATAAGTTTTTTTTGGACTTTCAACATTGGTTTTTTGGACTATCTAAAAGTATCAACGTTAACATCGATTTTCAAAAATTGATGTTAACATACACCACACAACATCGATTTTTAAGAAAATCGATGTCGCTTAATAAGAAATAAAACGATAATAATGTAAAATATGTAAAATCAACATCAATTTTTACTAAAACCGATGTTGTGATACACCTTATAACATCAATTTTTCAAAAAAATGGTGTTGACTTATGCAGCGCAATATTGAATTTTGTAAAAACTTATGTTGTTATGGAGCACAACACCGATTTTTCAAAAAATCAATATTGATTTATGCATTATAACATCAGTTTCAGAAAAATCGATGTTGATATTAGAAGCACAACATCGATTTTTATATAAAACCGATGTTAATTTGTGCAGCAAACCACTGATTTTTAGAAAAATTGACGTTGATTTTTGTAATTTTTTTAAATATATTGTCTATTTTTTAAATATTACTCAAACCTGCAAATTAGAAAATAGATCAATCCAGGCAATTTCACAGTACAATTCAAATTTTTATATTATTATTTAATAATTACTATGAATTATAAGTAATGGTGAAAGAAAACAATAATGTCAATGCATAAAATCATTTACAATAACCGAGTCTAATTAAACTATTTATACAATTGTAAGATCCTTAAACACCTAGTGTTTCATTTTTAACTAAGATAAAATCTTGTCCACTAAATGCGAATTTCGTTTAATCTCTCTGGTTCCAATGATCTTAGATCAATAAAATAATGCATGATATAATAAAACATAACTTAATCAGTGTAAATAAAAACAAGTATAACAAATAAAATTAGTTTTGAAGTAAACAATTACCATGTCCCAGTTATTCCTGAAACCTACTAGTACTATTGTTGATTCCACTGCATCACATAATAGTCACGCTTAGTGCTTCCTATTTGCTTATTATACTAAATTGAATAAGATATTCAAAGTTAAGTGAAAATTAGTGTACATAGTAATAAATGTAAATTGTAAGACATCAACCATTGTTTAAAAGACTTACTTTAACTGCAATCCATTTAACAATAGCCTTGGATTTACTTTTTTAAATATCGTTGAATTCCTTTAAAGAACTGGTTAAGAGAAACATGCATGCATATTGTATAATTAAAATATTGATGTTTTACAAATAATAAAGTAAATGTCTTATAAATTACAACTGACATGTTAATAATTCATTTCAAGTAGTTATCAGACTTATTGTGCAAGGAATAGAACCAGACAACAACATTGTCCTTAGGACATATAACAACTAGTTGTCAATGTGCATTGCATTGGAGAACATTAAGTTATTATAGTTCATACATTATTTAAATTGATTTGTATAGTTTTACTAACCTCAACCTCAGGAGGTGGTACGAGTCCTTGTGATTGCATATGGGGATGCATCTGGCTGAAGGACAACATTAGTTGTCGAGTCACTTTTTCAGTGATTGACTACTCCAGCTAGTCCCTGATATTCTGTTTCAGTCGATCTACCTCTAATGGGCTGACTGACGTAGACGTGGGAGAGGTTGCTAAAACTAGTCCAAAGTATTGTCTGATCATCACACCGGCTCCAGTAGCATGGACACGACCAAAGTGTTTTTGGTTGCCCAATGACAATAGTCAATACATCCTGACGTCCATGGGCGACAAAGGTACCCTATGTAGACTACTCTTCTAGGGTATCCTACAATAAACAAAATATTGCACGAGTTTACGAATTTGTTGTTGTCATTATAATTAATGATCGTTGAAACAAAACATTAACTTACAATCCTTTCTGCAATTTCGCGTGTCACCTTAGATGTCATCTTTTATGATTTTTTGGTGCAAGCCATCTTCCACTTCACGTGTCGTCCAACGAGAGATGAAGGATGAATGATTGTTTTCGTGCTCCCGGATTGGGCTGGTTCCTCCAATCATTTCTTTTGTTTTTCCTCCATTAAATTTTGTTCTAATAATTCATAACTCCCAAGAGACAACATGTGAGGGGAAATGTTTAGTTTATTGAATGTCTGAGCCTTCTTTCTAGCGTCTTGTCACAATTTGATAGAAACTTGTCAACAAAATGTGCTTGAAATAATGCAAGCTAATTATTTTATTCATTAACAATGCTAGTCAACTAACGTCCCATGAGACTCTAACAAAATTGGTTTCGTTTTTCTTTGCTGATATCGTATTTCTCACAAACAGTGTCATCCTCTTCCTCCTTGACTTGTGCCAAAACTCATTTGGAGGTCAAATCTGACTTATTGCCTCGACTGCTCTCCTACCATCTTAAGGATTTTCTTCTCCCTCCTTTGGTCGAATGCTTTTGGTATATCAAATCAACCTGCAATACAAAAAATACATTTAATAGTTAATCAATAACATTCAACATTTTACAATTTTTAGTACAACCAATTATGATAACATTCAACATTTAATTCAAATACCTGAATTTCCTCCCAAATCAAATCTTTCTGAGCTGCAGGAACTTCTTTCTAGTTAATAAATGTAACTTCCACCTTGTCCCAAGCGATGATCCTCAAATACGTCTTAATTTCTTTTTGTGGGGAGCAACAACTTTCCGAGTGGAAGATCCACATGAACCACTCGTCTCTCGATCCCAATAAAATATTTAACTTTTTGAGTTGGTTATCATTTGTAACTTTATTGACTACTATATGATAGTACGTCATTAGAATATGGTAAAAAAAAACTTAAGATACTTGATATTATTAAATTTGTGATCAGTTTTGTCTTGCTTTTGTTTATTTTCTCTAGTCACCAAAAAGTAAATTGTAGGAAAAAATATGTAGTCTCTTAAATGTCTTTTGATACCGAGAGTACAAAAGAGATAAAAAAATATAAATATGAAAGGAAATATGATGTGATGGGGAAAAATAAGTAGAAATAAATGAGGAGTGGCCGGTGAAAATAATTTTCAATGTGCAACTTTAAAAATATAAACTTGTGAGATATGGTTTGATATAATTGATAAACAATTTTGTTATTTATACGTATAGTCACATGTTTTGATTTCATGTATGAATTCATATTTGTGCGTATAAAAAAACAAAACATATGCTGAAAAATGTCAACTTTCTTAAATGTATACTTTGAAGGATTATTAGTCTTGACTCCCAGGTAAATGTATCATATTCACCCAAAACGACAATTATCATCTTTACAAAAGCAATCATGTTCATAGGTTATATTAAGCCTCTTTCGCTAGAACACATCCCATTGATACTTTTAAACTAAATGTAAAATACATTTTTAGTCATTATATTTTCATTGAATCTTGTTTTTAGTCCGAGAACTTTCATATCATACAATTTAATCTCTAAATTTTATAAAAACTTAACCCTAATTTCTATACATTTTAACTTCAGATTGTGTGGAAAGACTATAAATATGTTTTTATAATATTCAGAGACTAAATTGTATGATATGAAGGTTCAAAGACTAAAAACAAAGTTAAACAAAATATAAAAATTAAAAACATATTTTAACCTAAACTATAATCACTATTTGAATTTTAAATCCTCAACCAATTGAACACCAATATACTATTAAATATATATATATATATATATATATATATATATATATATATGGAAGCAAGTTTTTGAAAGGTTAAGCAAGGGAAAGAAAAGTATACATAATTTATTAAGGAAAAAATTAATCCACTAGCATGTCATACATATGACAGGTTTAAACTGACCATTGACATCTTGATTGATAACAAAGACTTAGAATAGGTCACTCACTACTAGAAAAAATGCTTTCAACATTGCTACTTTAACTTAAGTTTTTGATAAAATCGATGTTTACAAAAATGTGGTGGCTTATTCATACATAACATGAGTTAGTTAACATCGTTTTTTCAAAAATTGATCTTAACACGAGTTTCTTAGCACCAATTTTTGAAAAAACAATGTTAATGAACTTATGTTAGCATCAGTTTTATTAAAATCGATGTTGTTATAGGTAAGTTAACATTGGTTTAATAAAATCGATGTTGTTATTTTTCCTTAACATTGATTTTAATAAAATCGATGTTGTGATGGATAAGTTAACATCGTTTTTTTTTTATTAAAATCAATGTTATTATTTTTCTATATTACTCGCGCACAAACTTAGAACCCATTCTTCATATATGAAAACCCAAACGTATCGTGAAAACCCGGAACCCTCGCCTATGGTTTGAGAACCCAAACCTCTTGCAAAAACCTAGAAATCAAACTCGTAAGTGTCGTCGCATGTCGTCGTCGTCGTTATTGTCCTCGCTCTTCATTGTCCTCTCCGACATGCCCTCTCTGACATTTTTGCTATTCCTGATGCCGGTTTCTTCCCCAATCCCTCTCTTCTCTCTTATAACATGTCATTTAAGTTCTATTCTTTTCTCTCTAATATGTCTGATATGGGCATTTTATTTTTATTGAATGATAGTACAATTTGAAATTTATAATTAAGAATTGTGCGTTTGTAGTTTATGCAAATGCATGGTTTATTTGATTTTATCATCTCTAGCATTAGTTATGAATTATTACTACAACTTGGATGAGTTTATGCCTCTAGATAACATTTATTTTTTGAGTAGGTTCTTTCACATATTTGAATGTTTTCGTGAGGGTCATTATAGTTTTATGCATGTGAAGGATATTAAATGAAGGAATAGCTATAATAAGCATGGTATGTCTGATGCACTTTCTCTTTGTTAGTTGATTGTCTTTAAGAAGACACATAAGTGTAAAACTATGTTCGTCTTAGATCCAGTGTAGAAAGTGAAGTGTTAGGTCCCTCCATACTCCATAGGGATTTCAATAAGAAAACTGATGACGTGATTGAACCACAATATCAATTTTTCTAAAAATCGATGTTGTGGTACACTTGACAACATCGATTATCATGAAAATCGATGTTGTCGTGTGCAACACAATATCGTTTTTTAGGAAAATCGATGTTGTTAGTTTTAACACAACACCGATTTTCTTAAAAATTGATGTTGATTTTTGCATATTTTACATTTTTTTTGGCTTATTTCTTATTATACGATATCAATTTTCTTGAAAATCGATGTTGTGTAGTATATGTTGACATCAGATTTTTAAAATCAATATTAACATTGATACTTTTAACGTCGATGATTTTAACATCGGTTAAAAATAAATGTTGAATGTAGAAAATAATTGATATTAAAAGTCTATTTTCTAGTGGTAATTTACTATTCATTTACTTAATATTTATAATTAATTAATCTTTTAACCATATGATATATATATTTCAACATGTCAACACATGACAGGTGTAAATTAAAGACAAATAACAAGATGACAAAGATTTAATAGCTATTTGATAATATTTATAATTAATTATTTTAATCATTATTATATTATAACATAAAACTAACATGTGAATGTTTGACAAAGATTAAAAGTATCCATTGGACTGAAGTTTATGATTAATTATTTTTCATCATTATATATAATTGAACATAAAATTGACATGTTGATCCCTGACAAAGATTCGAGAGTTGTCTTATTCATCATAGGAATACAATATTTATAGTTCATTATTAGAACTTTGACAAGAAAGTCAATTAGGTCACGTGTTACTTATGATTTGCGTGTTTCATGCCCTAAGTCGATGGTTTCGTGTACCCTAACTTATTTACAAACGTCGGTCTTATAATGTCTAATGCTGGGGTAATTCTGTAATAGTAGTCCCAAGTCGGTATTATTTTATATTAAGTAATACTGACTTAAGATTACAAAAGCGAATATCTTTTCTATAATAGTTGTTCTGTATATTTCCAGAACACAAATGTGCAACACTGACGTGTTGGATGTTTGTTATTGGATCAATTCTAACTCTGCAACCTCAAGAGTATCAATGGAGAATGACACCTTGAAGCAGACGATCACACAAAAATACCACCAATGGACGTGGGGTGTGTGCTCTGTGTAATTGAAAGAGATAGAGTCAGAATGTGTGTACCTTTTTGGTAGCACTTACCATGTATTTATAGGCAAAGTACCTTGCAGTTATGGCACGAACCGCTTCCGAGAATCTCGGCTTCTATACTCATATCCCAACTGCTTACATTGACTTGGTTATAACCCACATTGGGTAAGGAGTGAGTTATATGGTAGAGATAATTGGGCCTTGCTATTAAGCCTAATTATCACTTCCACAACAGTAGGCCCCCAGCCCGGTTGTCAAGTAATCTTGACAACTGGGGTGCAATGTATTCCTGTCCGGCTTAATAAGATATTCATAAGATTCGACTATCCGATGATCATAATAGCCGGGTACATTTTAACCTTACGATCCGTGCACATTTCCTTTTATCATCCGAGTATACAACGCTCTCAATGTCCGTATACCCAATGACTTGAATATCCGGGCACAATACTACTCTGTTGACCAAGCTGTCACGTTCCTCAAATCCGGTTATCTTTGCCGGACTGGAATCGAGCCCGGATGACATTCCGAGAACCGTTGATCCGGGTAAATTTGAGATCTCCTTTCGGTTCCAAACGGTGACTCCCCCTCAATCATCTTGGATAAAGTCTATTACTATTCCTACCATTAATGCAATAAAGCATCTGTCGCCTCATTCCCCCCATTAATCATTGTCATCATTGCACCTTACCAGCTTTGCCCCTAATATCATAAGGCATTTTACCATCCTATCCTCGCGTCGTTTCGTAATATGCCAGCTGTCCCTCGAGCCGTTTCATTTCTTTGGCGGTTACTGATTTTTCTCTTTATATTTCAAATTTCTTCCTGAAGTTTCGCTTCGTCCCCTTCTTTATCTTCTCTATATCATTTCTTTCTTTCTTCCTTGAAATTCTTCTGCACTTTCCTCATACTCTTTTCACATTGCTCTTGCAATCTTCCTTTCATTCGTCTCTTCCCCGTTGTTGATCTCTCCATCACCCAGGTACTTTCTTTATCTTTTTCTTCATTTTGTTTTTGTGCATCATTTTGTTTCAGTTTACTTCCTGTAATCATCGTCTATTCTAGCGTTCTAATATTTTTCAAATTCACAAACATTTAGGGTTTAGGATCAAAACCAGACTTCTCTTTCTCTCTTTTTCTTTTCCTATTTCTGTCTGCCACTATCATGAAACTTACCCCTGAGGAAGAGGCACATTTGCGAAAAATCTTGACCCCCAAAACTGGGTGGTGGCTGTTTGGTTGGCCTCTTTCCGATGAAGAGATACAGAAAGATCTCCTTCGTGGCCACACCGGAGGTTCATCCTCTTCCAGGAAACCAAGGGTTTTCGCTTCCTCTACACTGTTGCTGCCACCGGTGCCGTCTCTTCGGGGCTTTCGTGGGTC
The DNA here is from genome assembly GCA_007407185.1 of Glycine tomentella. Classification (NCBI taxonomy): domain Eukaryota; kingdom Viridiplantae; phylum Streptophyta; class Magnoliopsida; order Fabales; family Fabaceae; genus Glycine; species Glycine tomentella. The sequence continues at coordinate 240,231 of PYAF01005040.1, read as the reverse complement.
TAAACCCGCACCAAGTACTCTTCCGGAGCCTATGGGCCCAAATCACCCTAGGCCCAAACTTCAATTGCCCCAAATTCCCCCAATAAATTATTCCTCTAGACTTTCTCCTCGACTTATAAATCCGTCTACCGAAGTCTCCCCGTCCTCCTCGGATGAGGTTACTGAAGTCAAATATGACGCGTGCATAGATTGCATCTTAGAGGCTATGCATTACATTAACCACGGCTCGGACGATATGGCCGACTCCATATTAGGGTCATGTTGGCACAATCCCAATCACCAAAAAAACAACAGCTGAGGACATCTGCTCGGCTTGACGATGCCGGGGCCCCGACCTCAAATTCCTCTGCGCCTGCTATATATTCTTCAGGTATGCTTCACTAATCTTTCCCGTTTTCATTTACGTAGGTATATAAATCGATGTCCCCGTGGAAATCGTGGATGAATCACTTTTTGCCGAGTCTCAATCGAAGGTTCCTCCGGCCTTGGCTTCTAAGTTCTCTTGGGTGACTCACGAAGTCCTTAAGACCTTCTCTATTCTTGATCTTCCCTCTATAGTAGCTACCCTCGTGGGCCGACAGAATAGCTTCGCCATCCGAGCTCCTTTCTCGGATGAACCGATATGCGCTAGCCATGAAGGCAACGACCCCAACTTTTTCTTTTTTTTATCAAGATGTGATCACCAAAATCGGAATCCGATTTCCTTTCTCTCCTTTTTAGACCGAAGTTTTGACACATCTTCGGATAGCCCCTTCTCAACTTCATCCCAACAGTTGGGCTTATGTGAGAACCTTCGAAATGTTTTGTGAGGATTTAGGGATTCCTTGCACGGTTCCCCTATTCTTTTATTATTATTTTCCCCAAACTGCTCGGACGGGTAAGAAGCCCCCCGAACGCAAAGGATGGGTTTCCCTTCGAAGTCAAAACAAGCGTAAGCTCTTCACCTCTTATATTCCGACTCCTTCAAGGGCTTCAAGGACAAATACTTCAATGTTGTTGCCAAGCCTGGGCAACAACCATTCTTCCTTTTTGGCCCCAAATCATCCGACGTGGAGTGGGTTTTCCCTCTTTACTGGTCGCAAGATCATTACCGCCAAGACCGATCAAGGTATTGGTTTATTGAAGAGGAATTTCCAGATTCTGATGCTTCTTCCGTCTCCCAGATATCCGAGTATTTGGATACCTATGGGTCGCCAAGCTCGGCCGACTATATTCAGGGTTTCCGAATTGGTGTGCATATGCATTGTAAACTCAATCTTTGTCATGTTATTCCTCAACTTATTTTTAATATTAAGTATAACCCTCTTATCTTTTGTTTCAACTAATACAATGGGAGCACAACCGCCTTCAATTTCCACCCCGGCTGCTGACGCATCAACTTGGGGAAAGGGGTTGGCGCCCCAGAAACCTTCATTCAAACCCGCACCACCCAAGGCTCCAAAGCGACCTCCTCCTTCCTACCGGACTATTTTGGAAGGGGGAAATAAGAGAGCCAAGGTGGTGTCGGATACACCAGTGGCTCCTCGGGTGCCGACTGCATCTATCCCGACCTCAGCTACCACATCAATAGGTGTCGTTGTGGAGGCTTCTCCAATTCTACCAATGCTGGCTCCGCCTTCGAACTCCCCCGGGCTCTCCGACCCTCGTGTTAGAAATCTTTGGAGAAAGGGGATAACCGAGGAGCTGGTCAAATTGACCAAACTTCCTTCTCGCCTCCTCGAGGCTCGTGCTCCTTCGAATGAGGAGATTGCTGAACTTGTGCGCGTTGAAGAAAACGCTTATAAATGCGCTTCGATGGTCAAGGGCTTTGTTACTCTGCGCGAAAGGTGATTATCTTCTCACAACTATCCCGGATTTGTGTTTGTATTTGTTGAGTTTTTATCAACTTGTGTTTTAGGTATGCGGCCTCGGTTGAGGAAAAGAATAAAATTTATGAAGAGTTCCTTTCCTCCAAGGTCGGCCACGAGAAGGAGCAGAGGAAGCTTACTGCAGAAATCCGGCAACTGAAGGAGAACCTTCTTTTGGAGACCGGGAAGCTGAAGAAAGAATTACTTGCATTGCAAGTTGCCTTTGCTTCATTGCGAAGCGACCTTGGCCAGGCTCAGGGTTCTCTTGAAAAGGCCGAACAACAAGTTCATCTTCTAACCTCTTCTCTTGGTACCCAGAAAGCCGCTCACGACGAGACAATCCAGAGCTATGAAGCACAATTGGCTTCAATGAAGGCTACTCTTGCCGCTGCTGCCGAGGAGGCCTTCAACAACGCCATTGAACAAATTAAATGTTTGAATCTGGAGTTGGTACTTACTACTACCGGGATGCACTTCATGGCGTATGTTGATGACGACCATCTGATTCCTCCTGCTGGGGCTGAGGAGTCTTCAATGCCGGCCATCGAGGATCCCGTTCCTGGGGGAGAGGTGACTTCTAATGTGCCGACTACCTCCGCGCCTGCTGATAGCCAACCTTCTGGAGCCAAGGAATGAAGGGCCGGGATGCCAGTTTAATTTGTACTTTTTCTTTCCTTAGGGCCAGGCCCGAAATACTTTGTTTATTTTTGTCAAGCTTATGTTGGGCCTCGAGCCTGGAACATATGTTTCTTACCAAGTTTATAATATCCGCAATTACTCTACCCGGATACTTGATTTTCATGCGCGCATCCTTGGTTCCAATAACCAAGATTATATAATTGTTTATTTTCGAGACTTGGATTTTTACAATGAACAACTTGCTGAAAGGATAACCTTTTATACCAATTTGATCAGAATCGGTCAGCATATCATTTACTGCTCTTAAAATCCAGTTAAATAATTGTGTAACGTATCACGTTTTAAAAGAATCATATGAATCGTGGTTTACCCATATCCATACTCAACATAAAACACCATGATATCAAATAACATAATTTATTGAAACTGATACCGTCGCATTTATTTTAAATTGAGAACCATGTGTTCCGAGTTGAACTATCATTCTCGGCTCACACTCTCAACAAGAAATAACATACTTAGAATACCACACTTAGAATTTACAACGATATTACATAATTCATTCTGACGATTTCAATGAAAGAGGACCATACGTACTCGGAACCACTGCTATTACATAATTCATTTTGGTGATCTCAATGAAAGAGGACCATATGTACTCGAAATTTTGACCTCCGAGTTCATACCATCGATAAAAGAGAACCCCACCAAATTCAAACTAAACGGTGTGATTTCAATGATGGAGAACCATATGTACCCTGCAAAACAATCTCCAAGTTCATACTCTCGATAAAAGAAAAAACCCACGCCTTTTCATGAAATAATACCGGACATTAACTGTAATATTTTTTAAGCTTGTCCAAATTCCATGTTCGTTTAATTTCGTTGCCTTCCAGAGTCTCTAGCCCGTATGCTCCCTGGCCAAGTTTCTGAGCTACCCTATATGGTCCTTCCCAATTGACGGCAAATTTCCCATCTCGGGCATTTTTATTCCCAATGTCCGCTCTTCGTAATACCAATTCGGCCTGCTCAAACTGACGCAGGACCACTTTTTTATTATAGGCCAGTGCTACCTGTTGCTTAGCTCTAAGATCTCGGGCATGAGCTGCTATCCGTGATTCATCCACCAGTACTGATTCTATCGCCAACGATTCATTATTTGCGTCCTCACCTCTGTTCAACGCCTGTTTACGGCGCCATGATGGTTGTTCAACTTCTACTGGTATCATAGCCTCGCAACCGTATGTCATACGGAACGGTGTTTCACTTGTTGATGTGATGATGGTTGTCCGAATTCCCCATATGGCGTAATATAGTTGTTCTACCCAATCCGACCGAGCGTTGAACATCCTTTTTCGCAACGCACCCAAAATTGTTTTGTTCGCGGCCTCGGCCTGTCCGTTGGATTGGGGGTGTTCTACTGAAGCAAACTTATGTCGAATATGGAATCCGGACATCATCTGCTGGAACTTCTTGTCAGTAAATTGGGTGCTGTTGTCAGTAATGACCTCTCCCGGGATTCCAAACCTGGCAACAATGTTCCTTTCGAAGAATCGCTGAACCTGAGCCAAGGTGATTGAAGCTAATGGTGCAGCCTCAATCCATTTGGTGAAATAATCCACCGCTACTATCAACCACTTAAGCTGCCCGACAGCCGGCTTGAATGGTCCCAACAAGTCCATTCCCCATTTGAAAAAATGGCCAGAGTGCCGATATGCATTGCAATTCTTCTGGTGGAGATAATATCCGCGCCCCATACTTTTGGCAACTCTCACATTTTCTGACATATGCTGTTGCATCGGCTCTCATGGTCGGCCAATAGTATCCGGCCCGGAGTGCTTTCCTCGTTAATGCTCTCGCCCCCATGTGTTGTCCGTTAATACCTTCGTGTATTTCGGACAAAACATAGTCTACCCGGTCCGGCTTTACATAAACCAACAAAGGGCTGTGCAACCCTTTTCGATACAACTCGTTACCCACAATTGTATACATAGCCGCTGTCCGTATCAATTTTCGGGCTTCCAATCTGTCATTCGGTAACGCCCCCTTTTCCAAATAATCAACTATTGGTCACCTCCAATCTTGTTCTGTTGTGACCATCATTATGCAAGATGGCTGTAGCATTTGTTGTTGAACCACAGTTCGGTTATTTCCAAGACTCTTGGTACTGGCTAACTTTGACAAGATGTCGGCCCTGGTATTATCTTCCCTAGGAATATGATTAACCTCCACCTCGTCAAATTCGGCTATGACCTCTTTTACTCGACCTAAATATTTTGACAATAGGGGTCCCTTTACTTGATAACGACCATCTATTTGGGCCGTTACCAACTGTGAATCTGTGAACACCTTCACCCTTCTGGCTTCCTGTTCCTTCGCCTGCGTTAACCCGGCAATTAATGCTTCGTACTCGGCCTGATTATTCGACGTTGGAAAACTGAGCTGTAGTGAGAACTCCGTAGCTACCCCATCCGGGTTCTCAATTATGATCCTGACACCGCTTCCTTTCTTGTTAGATGATTCATCCACGTATAACTTCCACCAGTCTCCTGATCTCGAGGAGTGAGGAGTAAGCTCCCTCACGAAGTCCGCCAACGCCTGGGATTTAATGGCATGTCGGGCCTCAAATTTTAAGTCGATTTCGGACAATTGAACTGCCCAATTAGTCATCCTTCCTGCTAAGTCTGGCTTGTGAAGCACCTGCCGGATTGGTTGATTCGTCCTTATAACAATGGTGTGGCTCTGAAAATATAGCCGTAACTTCTTGGCTGCTGTGATCAGTGATAGAGTGCTTTTAGTTGAATATTTTTCTATCCTTCTTAGCTTATTTGACCTCTCTTGGACCTTTATTTTCCTATTCTAATTCAGTTTTGGCCTAGGCAAGTAAGTGAGCTTAATTGCTAATTGTTGCGTATTTTCAGATTTTTGGCTCACTTGACATATCTGACTTGTGTAGGACCTATAGGGTGATACCGATCTCCGAATGGAGCGTTCTAGGAGTCCCTAGAAAGATAACGAAAAGATCTACAAGTTTGCTACAAATAGCCCGAGGCCAATTCTGTCATTTAGAGGGTCATTTTTAGCTTTGAAGTTAGTGCCTCTGGACTTGTAGTTTTGGACTGCGAATTTGACTTTCATGGTTGTAAATAGCAAATAATTAGATTGTTGGGCTTGTTTGTGGCCCATTTTATTTTCAGAACTCAGTCACTACATATATTAGTGACTTTAGTGAAACTTGGGCACCACTCTTTACATTTCAATAAACAAGTTTTATTTTTCTTTCCTTTAGTTTTTAGATCAAAACCCTTGCTCTCATTTTCTCTCTACTGTTCTTCCTTGTTCTTCCTTGTTCTTCATTTTCGTTTTTCTGTTCTTCCATTTTCGTGCACTCAATCCATGGGGCTTTCATTTATGATGATCATGGAAGGCTAAATCACCAATCAATCCAAGGAACCAACCAAGGCACAAGGAGAATTGGAGTTCTGGTTTAGTATTTCGAATTCTACTTGAATGTTCATCTTCTTCTTCAATTGCTATTATATTTTTCATGATTATGAATGCGTTTAGGATTGAAAGCGGATTAGGTTATGGATTCATGCCTAATTTTGAATATTAATCACAGAATAATTGGATGATATTTCAATTAGGATTGTGGTTTCAATTAAATTAGGGGTTAATTCGATTGAACAACTTCTAATGAGATTAAATGGATGTTCATGATAGGATAAAATTCTAAGAATGATGATGATTTGAATTGCTTGGTTTGGTGAATTGGATTGATGCTTCTCTAATCTGTTTTACTCACTTGTTGATAATCTTGTTAATTTCTGCACTGTTCTTTAATTTTAGTTTACGTTTTTGCATTTACTTACGCGCACAAACTGTTTGATGAAATTCCCCCTTACTGTTATTCGTAAATTGAAGCTAGAACCATATTGATTGTGTCTCTGAGTCGACTTAGGTTAGCTCTGTGCTACAGAATTAGCTTAGTAAAATTGTTTTGGTGCGTGTCGACAACGTGTTTATCAAAACTGGCATCGTTGCCGGGGACATGGTTCATTGTGTGCTAGCTTTAATTTGCTGTAAATAGTTCATAGTAGTAGTTATATATATATATATATATAAAATCATTTGCATACATTCACTGCATATTGACATTCTGTTGCACAATTGCACTTTGTCACATATTTGCATTGTTGCTGCTGTGCATTATGAAGCATGATTGATGTAGTTGATGTGTGCTGTCAAAAAAATAGAGAAAACAGTAAAAAAACAGAGCAAAAAAGCAGAGTAGTAGTAGAGAGAAAGTAGTGTAGTGTAGTTGTTTTTGTAGTGTCATTTTGCTGTCCCAAAATTTTTCCAACTTGTGCAGTTTGATTTGCGATTTGTTTCCCAAGGTTTATCCCCCATTTTAAACAAAAGCAATCCCTTTAAGGGTTGGGTGTGAGTTCAAATTGGCAAATTCGAACTCTAAGTAGGAGTTTTGAACCAGTTTTTACAATTGGCGCAGGGGCATTCTGGTAATTTCACAACAAACTATCTCGGAATTGGCTGAAATTTTACCAGAAGGTGCGAAAAATTCATACATCAAGTTGAATCTGTTATGGAGTAACATGTTCACCAAGGGTCCAAATCGCCAAATTCCATCGTTTAGACCATTTTTTAGGCAATTTTCTAATTTCATCATTTTAAAAATCACCAAAAAAATCACAAAAGTCAATCATGATTTTTAGACATTCAATGTTATTTTTCTAGATTTTTTCAAAAATATTTAGGGCAATTTTCTAATTTCTATTTCATTTCAGCATATATAGTTGGTAGTGTCCTGGTAGTATAGCTGTTTGATATTTCTGTGCTGTCTATGTTTATTGTTCCTTATGAGCTGAACTGTGTATGACTAGGTCCACATCAAGTGAATTACATTCATTTGATCCTGAGATAGATAGGACATTTCACAGATTAAACAGGCATAACCCTAGGTTAGATGACTTAGATGACTATGATAGTGTAGTTTTAGACAGTAGTGTAGTATCTTCTGACTTTGATTCTGAATCTGTTTCTACTCCTTCTACTTCTACACATCTTGATATCATGGCTGATAACAACCTAACTCTTAAGGAGTTAGCTACACCTGATGTTGTTTATCAACCTTGGTGTATTCAATACCCTGAGACTGAGGTCAGTTATGAACTGAATCTGGATTAATCCATTTGCTTCCTAAGCTTCATGGACTTGCTGGTGAGGATCCACATAAACACCTTAAGGAGTTTCATGTGGTGTGTTCCACCATGCGACCACATGATGTTCATGAGGATTATGTTAAGATGAAGACATTCCCTTTCTCTCTGGATGGTGTTGCTAAGGATTGGTTGTACCTTCAACCAGATCCTATCACCACTTTGACTGACATGAAGAGAAGATTTTTGGAGAAATTCTTCCCTGCCTCTAGAACAACATCCATTCGAAAGGAAATTTGTGGCATAAGGCAGTTTCCTGGAGAGTCTTTATATGAGTATTGGGAGAGATTCAACAAGTTGTGTGCTACATGTCCTCACCATCAAATCAGTGAGCAATTACTGATTCAGTATTTTTATGAAGGATTGATGTTGATGGATAGGAGTATGATAGATGCAGCTAGTGGAGGTGCTCTGATGGACAAGACTCCTCTTGCTGCAAGACAGTTGATTTCTAACATGGCAGCCAACTATCAACAACTTGGTGCTAGAGTTACAACAACTAAGGTGATGGCTGCAAATGAAGCTTCTGTCTCTATGGTTGCTGATAACCAGAGATTGAAGAACAAATTGACTGAGTTGACATCTCTTGTGAGGTAGCTTGCTATTGGGCAACAACAGAATGTGATGGCAGCCAATCAGCCAAGACTCTATGGTATCTGTTGTGCCCCTGATCATCCCACGGATGCATGCCCCACTCTCCAAGAGACAGAACAGCCTGCTGAAGTTTCTGCCATGCAACCTGGCCAGTCATTTAGACCTCAACAGCAGTATAATCCTTACTCCAACACTTACAATCCTGGTTGGAGAGATCACCCAAATTTGAGGTATGGCCCTGGTCCACAACAACAGCAACCCTTTAGACCTCCACAGCAACCCTTCCATCCTGCCACTACTAAATACCAACCTCCTCCTTTTAGACAACAACCACAGTTCCAGCAACCTGCACCTACACCTCCACAACCTGTGCAGGCTAGTTCTGGACCTTCTTTGGAGGATTTAATGAAGCAAATGGCCACCAACAACCTTCAGTTTTAGCAAAATGTTAGTGCCACCATCCAGGACCTGCAAACTCAGATTGGACAGTTAGCTACAACTGTCAACCAGATGCAGCAGCACGGTTCTGGTAACCTTCCAGCACAACCAGTTGTTAATCCGAAGAATGTGAGTGCTATTACCTTGAGGAGTGGCATGGAACTTCCAGATGCCGGTGCTAGTAAAAAAATTGATAATGGTGCCAAAATAGATTCTGCACCAAAACAGATTCCCTTACCTTTTCTTTCTAGAGCCATTTCTCCAAAGAAAGTAGTGGACCTTGATTCTGATCTGCTTAAGACTTTCAGGAGGGTGGAAGTGAACATTCCCCTCCTAGATACCATCAAACAGATTCCAAAATATGCAAAGTTTTTGAAGGATTTGTGCACCCACAAGAGGAAGCTTAAGGGAAATGAACAAGTGAAGATGGGCAGAAATGTTTTCGCCCTGATCCAGGGTGCTGTGATCAGTGCGAGTGCCAACTTCTCTAGTTTTTGGTATCGCAACTCGGAGTCGCGCAAAGCCCGACTTACAAAGTATGTTGGCTTCTAGGCTGCGTCGACCTCCCGTACCAACACGGCGCTAACGGCCTCTTCGCCTACTGACAAATACAGGATCAACACTTCTCTTGGTTCCGGCTTTGACAAAACAGCGGGGATGCTAAGGACTTTTTCATCTCGGCGAACGCGGCTTTACACTCCGTGTTCCACTTTATTACGGCTTGTTTCTTCAACATCTTGAAAAAGGGAAGGGCTTTTTCTGCCGACTTCGGCATGAAGCGTGTCAACGCGGCTATTCTTCCTGTTAATTGTTGTATTTCCTTCTTGTTATTCAGAAACTGCATATCCAGTATGGCTCGACACTTATCCGGGTTCACCTCTATTCCTCTATGTGTCAACATAAATCCCAAGAGTTTTCCAGCCCAAACTCCAAAAGTACATTTCAGAGGGTTTAAACGAATATTGTATTTTCGTAGCCGGCTAAACGTTTCCTCAAGGTCTTCGACATGCTTACTGATTTTGCAGTTTTAACTATCATGTCGTCAATATATACTTCAATGTTGCTTCCAAGCTGCGGCTCGAACACATTGTTCATCATTCTCTGATATGTGGCCCCTGCATTTTTTAACCCAAACGGCATTACGTTGTAGCAGTAATTGGCCTTGTCACCAATAAATGTCGTCTTCTCCTGATCTTCCGGGTGCATTGCAATTTGATTGTATCCGAAAAATGCATCCATGAACGACAGGACCTTAAACCCAGAGGAGTTATCCACTAATTGGTCTATGTTCGGCATAGGGTACGCATCCTTTGGGCATGTCTTGTTCAAATCTGTGTAGTCCGTGCATACTCTCCACTTTCCGTTCGGTTTACGAACCATCACAACATTTGAAAGCCAGGTGGTATATTGAATCTCCCGTATGAACCCTGCATGTAGCAATTCCTCAATGTGAGCCCGCAATGCCTGAGTTCTTTCTGGTCCCAACTTCCGCTTCTTCTGTTGTACCGACTTTGATCCCGGATACATGGATAATCTATGACAGCAAAATTCAGGATCTATTCTGACTATCTTAGACGCCTTCCATGCGAACACATCTCGGTTTTTCTTAAGACACTGGATAAGCGCCTCCCTTTGTCCGGCTTCCATTACTTGTCCTATGTTGGTAACTTGACCAGCTTGATCACCTATCTGGACTTGTTTCACTTCTTCTATTAGCTCCGGCCTCCATTCATCTGATGCTTCTCGCATGTCCAGCTCGACCATGTTCATTGGTTGTATTCGGCCATTGTTGTCGTTCGCGGCATCCCGAGTTCTGACAGCGTCTCGAGATAATGGCAATGATTTGCTTTCACTTTCCCGGACTGTGTCATAATAACATTGCCGAGAATCCTTCTGATCTCCACATACAGTAACTACCTGACCATTGCCGGCCACAAATTTAAGCTTCTGATGTTTCGTAGACATCAGGATATCCCATCTATGAATGGTGGGCCTTCCCAATATCATATTATACTGGGAGGGGAAGTCGGCCACCACGAACTTCACCCTTTCTGACTTGAAAGCTTCCCTCGTGCCTAAAGTCAACCGTAAGTAAATGGCTCCCTTAACATTCGTGTTTCCGCCATTAAAACTGATTAGCATGGTTTTACGCGGTTTCAAATCGTCGACATCCAGGTTCATCTTTTTGAACGCGCTCCATAGAATTATGTCGGTGGAACTCCCGTTATCTACGAACATCTTCTTAACCCGGCAATTGCCTACCGTTCCCGTGACAACCAGTCCGTCCTCGTGTCCCGGCACTACTCCTTCCATATCCTGCTTCGTAAAATACAAAAGTGGAGGTTCCTTGTCCCCTTCCTGATCTTTAAACTTTGGCTGTGCTCGGACCGACAATACCTCCTTCAGATACTTCTTTCTCTGATTAGCCGTGTCACCTCCACCTCCCATGGCCCCCAAAATCACATTACATTCGAATTCAGGTTCCGGGAACATGTCATCCTCTTCTCGCGACTTCTTTCTTTCATCCTTCTCGTGCTGAAACTCGTCTCCTTTGTGTTTATTTTTTCGTCCTTGAGTTTTGATCACATATAGCCTTAATCTTCCTTCTCGGATGAACTTCTCAATTGCATCTCGTAAATCCCAGCATTGGTCCGTAGTGTGCCCGGGTCCATTATGGAATTTGCAAAATCATGACTTATCTAACCCGGTCTTATTAAATATAGGACGAGGTCATTCTATCTTCTTCATATCAGTTAAGGCTACCTCCTTCCAAATCTGAGAAAGAGAGACGTTCAACGGAGTGTACTTCTCATATTTGTTCTCGTATATGCCCGGCCTGAACTTCACTTCATTTGGGGGCAGACTCCTTCTTCTAGGGCTCCGCTCCTTCTCTCGCCTTGGGTTATTTGCAATCTCCATCTGCTCTAACTCCAGGTATTTCTTCGACCGGGCACGAAATTCCATCAGTGATCTCACAGGGTCTTTGTAAATGGACTTAGCGAATCTTGAAGACCCATTCAACCCGGCAGAGATCAAATAAACATGAACTTTCTCCTCTAACTCCTGTACCTGTAATGCTGCTTCTTTAAATCGGTCCAGATAACTTTACAGTGTCTCCTCGGGTAACTGCTTTATTTTCCCCAAGGTGAACTCGGACTTTGGCTGCTTCTTACTGGTCCAAAATTCAACAAGAATTTCTGCCCAAAATCCTCGAAGTTCCGAATTGATCTCGGCGGCAGCATATGAAACCAAGTCTGTGCCGGTCCCGACAATGTAGTAACAAAAATCCTTGAGATAATCGGCTCGTCAATACCCCGGACACACATTTGCAAATCGAACTCGTCAATGTGCACTTGTGGATCTTGGGTTCCATCATATTTTGACAGGAATGACCCGTCAAAATCATCCAAATATCGAGCATTCACTATCTTGTCCACAAAAGGGTTGTTGTTTTGTTGTCCTCGGACGATAGACCCGTCCCTCCTTTCCACGAGTACCTGACTCCCCATCTAAGCCAGGGAAAGTCCGTCTTTGGTTGAATCACGGAGCTTCCAAATTCTCTACCCGGCTACGAACGTTTTCGTCATTCCTAACCCCGTCTCGCAGCGGCTCATGAACTCGGATCCGCTCGCGAGGTGGCCCTTCACTTCGTATCTGGTCTCCCGCCTGCTCGACATTCCTTGATCGACTCAAGGGTATCCTCGAATCTTGTGCTGTAGGTGATGACTCCTCTTCATGGTTCAAAACATCCACCCGTTCTACCATAACTTGTAATCTCTGTTCCAACTGTGCCATCCTCTAGGTCTCGGCACGTCTCCACTCTTCATTACGCTCCTCCATCTGGCGAGTTATATTCCAGATATCCTCCTGTCTCTGAAGAGCTTGTCTCCTCTCCATGCTTTCAATCCGACTTAAAATCGAATTGAGAGCATTACTGACAAACCGTTCTCCCAACTCCTGCTCCTGCACCAGCCTTCTTGCCGGAGCCTCCCTCCGTTGCTCAGTTGGGACGGGAGAAGAAGTCGCGTCATAAATGGCTTCTGTAACATGCACTTCTTCAGGTTGCACCACATTTCGATTCTCCGGTATGAATATCTCCCTGTTTGGCATCTCGGAACGTGGCACTGACTGACTATTTCTTGTATTCACCATTGCTAAATCGTGGGACTCGAATTTTATCGTTCCCCACAGACGGCGCCAATGTTTTGTATATTTCCAGAACACAAATGTGCAACACTGACGTGCTGGATGTTTGCTATTGGATCAATTCTAACTCTGCAACCTCAAGAGTATCAATGGAGAATGACACCTTGAAGCAGACGATCACAAAGAAATACCACCAATGGACGTGGGGTGTGTGCTCTGTGTAATTGAAAGAGATAGAGTCAGAATGTGTGTACCTTTTTGGTAGCACTTACCATGTATTTATAGGCAAAGTACCTTGCAGTTATGGCACGAACTACTTCCGAAAATCTCGGCTTCCATACACATATCCCAACTGCTTACATTGACTTGATTATAACCCACGTTGGGTAAGAAGTGGGTTATATGGTAGAGATAATTGGGCCTTGCTATTAAACCCAATTATCACTTCCACAACAATCTCCAAGTCGCCACTTTAAAGTTGCGCAGTAACTCTATTCATTACTCTTAATTAAAATCTCTTTTCGAATTTAAGTTAACAGCCAATTCCTTAATATCAATATATCTTGTTTTTATCTTCTCTCTTTAGCTTTAATGCTAGTTTTCTCTAGTTTAGAGTAGCATAGAAATAGCACTATCATTTTGGTGCTTTCGCTGAGACTCGAACTAAATCATAAGAAATGGACTCAGAGAAGAACAAGTTACACAGACACGTGGTTACGTTAACGATGACCATTAACTAATTGAAAAGAAAGTAGAAATATGCCGTGGAATATTATTGTCTTTGAATCATCTTCCATCACCAAAGTCAATTAATTCAAGATTTTCCAAGCTGTCATATCGAGTATTTCGATGGCCACTATGATCATGTTCAGGACTACTATATGCCTGATGAAGCAGGTATTGAGTCTCAAAATTCTGGCTTTTATTGGTCCAAGGGTGTTTCTCAACTTGTCTTATTCTTTCTAACTCCATTGCTACTTCCTTCATGCTAGGCCTTTCCTCCCCTCTAATTCTCAAGCACTTGGCAGCAAGAATAGCAACCTCCATGATCTCCTGTTTATTTTCTTCATCCAAAATACCGATTTGAAGAATTTCAAATAGGTGATCTTCTTTTAAGCAAGATTGAAAGTGAATTATAAGACTTCGTTTCTTTTCTGGTCTGTCAAAAGAGAAAGGTTTCTCTCCTGTTAGCAATTCTACAAGCACCACCCCAAAGCTATAAACATCACTTTTTTCAGTCAATTGGCTTGTTTGCATGTACTCTGGGTCTAAATACCCAAAAGTTCCTTGCACAATTGTGGCTAATTCGGCTTGATCAAGTGGAACCAATCTTGAAGCTCCAAAATCAGACACTTTGGCAGTGTAATTGTCATCTAAGAGTATGTTGGAGGTTTTGACATCTCTGTGGATGATGGGTATGGAGGCTGCTGAGTGTAAATATGATAGAGCTTGAGCTGCCTCTGTTGCTATTCTTAGACGGGTTTTCCAATATACATTAGCCACCTTGTGTTCATTGTGCAAATAATCAAAAAGGGTACCATTGTTAACAAACTCATAAACTAGTAAAGGAACTTCTGTCTCTAGACAACAACCCAAAAGTTTGACCACATTCCTGTGATTGATTTGTGATAATACAATGACCTCATTAATGAATTGCTCTATTTGGCTCTGATCCACTATTTTGGACTTTTTGATAGCAACGACCTTGTTATTTGCGAGAAATCCTTTAAAAACTGTACCATACCCTCCTTTACCAATGATTAATTTTTCATCAAAATTGTTGGTGGCTTTCTTTAGTTGCTCTGCACTAAAAATTGTAGTAGATTGAGACGAGTTTTTCCTTGTAGAAAGTTGTTGCTTTAGAATGATACCCCCATTTTGCTGGAAGAACTTCTCCTTTAATTTGAGGACTTTTCTTTTCTGGTATATCAAGTATAGCCAAGAAGTTACCATAAATAGAGAAGTTAATCCAATACTTCCACCTGTTTTCAGAATATGAATAAACAAATTATGTAATTGTGCACTTAATTATATAATCACGAATTATAAGATTGATTTGATGGTAAAAAAAGAAGACAACAAGGAAAAGTTCCTGAGATTCCATTTTCACTAAAAAAAAATTAACGATTAACAATTAATATTTGTTGATAAAAAATAGTAATAATTATCAACTTTATAAAAGAAAATATTCTAGTGTATGGCCAAAAAGGAAATAAATTAAAAATCCAAATTAAATTAATGAGCTTATAATTATTTGCTTACCAATCGTGACCTTGGTGAATACATCCTTTCCCTGCTTTTCTTGGCATCCTCCACCTTCTTTTGTTCCATTTCCGATAAGTCCTTCAGGACAGAAACACTCAAAAGAACCTGGGGTTTCCCGACAATATTGCTCTCTTGAGCAATTGTGCCGGCCACTGGTACATTCCAAAATGTCTACAAAGGCGAAAAATAAATAATAGTGTCATAAAATAGCCAAGCTAAAATAAACTGCGACATATATTTCTTTATTAGCTAACTAGCTAGTAACAATTTTACTCCTGTACGTACACTTGTTTGCCGTTCTTTTAAATTTTGAGGGGAACAAATACAACGAGGCAAACCCACGTATCAATTTTCTAGAGTTTTTAATTTGGGAATAAGTTTTATTATTTGATCGAACCAGTGGTAGTAGTTGTGGTGCGGCTATTGGACAAGAGTAGTTTGATATCATTACTCTCCAGAATTTATTAAAAGATCACAGAAGGCATTGAATTTTATTTTATACACTGGTAATTAGTCTTATTGTCTTTGCTGTGATTTTTCTTTTCTTTAGGGGAGTGTTAGGTCTCTTTAATTGGTTGAAGGCAGCTGGAATATAATTTCCTATTTAATTAGTCCCTGATGTTTGGTTTCAGAGGTGTTGTCTTCGGGTAGAGAGGCTTTTATGTATAAAGGGTTGGGTTTTGTAAGATGCATTATTTTAAATAATGGTTCACAATCTCAATAGCGGTCAACAATTGCGGTGTGATTTTCAATCAAATGAAATACCGCAGCAGAACCGCATTGATGTCGCAACAAAGCCTTTAGGGTTTGTAAGATGCATGATTTTAAATAGTGGCCGCAATTTGTTATTTCGCTAGTGACCGCAACCACCCCGTTCGACAATTGCGGTGCGCGCGCTTTTAAATCACACGAAATACCACAACATAACCGCAAT
>PYAF01005040.1:194106-222184 GCA_007407185.1 Glycine tomentella | reverse complement strand
AGAATCTCTGTGTAGTTGTAGGGTATGTGTATACCCATTTCCTGTACATATTATAATGTATGACCCAGCTGTGGTCTTGTTTTTGAGCATGTATATGTACAGATGATGATGATTGTATATAAGTGTGTTTCCTCCTGATTATCTGAGTTATGTTTTATGTCATCTGCCTATATAATTGTTTATGTTTGATCTGGATCAGAAGGGGCTTGTTTTAGGTTTCTGTGTGTGGTTTTATATTTCATGCATAATGTAATCAAGATAAACGATTCTATCGCTTCCGCACCGCGCTTACTAAACGCTAATAGCGTGTTATGTATATCATTGATGATAACATGCCGGAGACGTCCGGGGTGTTACACTAGGGACAAGGTGGATGTCACCCTTCCTAATTGGAAGGAAGTTCCTTCAGCGCAGAAGGACTTGATTTGGGAGGACATTCAGGTATATGTCATTTAAAGGTGTACTGTCGATTGTTGTAATTATTCAATTAAAATGTTGTTCATGTTACTTTATAACTGACTTCCTTTCAATGCAGGCTGAATTTGATATACCTGAAGCGTCTGACCATCGGACAAAGAAGAAGATTCTCCAGATCGTGGGCGAGCGCTGGAGGAAATTCAAATCAGATTTGACAAGGAAATGGGTCCTCACAGAAGGCAAGGACGACGATGTCGATGCTGTATGCCAAATACGGCATTAGTAACGAACAGTGGACCCAATTCTGTGGTTCTCGACGAGTGGCTTCCTGGGAGGTTAGTTATTTTACAAAACCTTAAAATTTCACAATTATGTAATCAAACAGGTTAATTATTTGTAATCCTATATGTGTAATTGTAACAGGATGTTAGAAAGAAGGCCTAGGCGATCCAGAAGCTGAACACCGCCCCTCATGTGTCGTCCCGCGGGGGTTACGAGTTGCTCGAGAAGAAATTGATGGAGGAAAAACAAAAGAAGCAATTGGAGGGAACAACTCGTGATGACAGCACAAAGACCATCATTCATGCTCTGTCCCCTGTGCGACGACACGTGAAGTGGAAGCTGGCTCGCACCAAGAAAATCGGCGAAATGACTTCTGAGGCAGCACGTGAGATTGCTAAGAGGATTGTAAGTCAAACAAAAAACTAGTCCACCTTTAATGAATTTTGAACTCACAAATTACAAAACTCATGTTCAACTTATATCCTTGCAGTATTCCCTGGAAGAGCAGTCCACACAGGGTAACTTTATCCACAGTGGACGTCAGGATGTTCTGACTGCTACCATTGGACCACCAGAGCACCCAGGCCGTGTCCGTGCTGCTGGCGCTGGTGTGACCATCACACAGTACTTCGGACTGGCCCCATCATCCTCTTGCAAGTCCAAGTCATCAATGGCACCTGAAGACTTGTCTAGACTGAAAGAAAACATCAGGGAAGAGCTGGAGCAGTCGATCACTGAGAAGGTCACCCAGCAGTTGATGATGTCTTTCAGTCAGCTACAGTCCCAGATGCAGTCGTAGATGCCTACTCAGGGAGCCATGCCGCCTCCAGAAGTCTAGACATGTCCTTATGGTGACCATGTCAGCACCAAGGGAAGCTGTGTCGATCCCTCCGGAAATGACCCAGACACGGGGGCATCTGACAGGCGTGGGTTGTATGTCGACGACAATCCTCCCCACCTGGTTGCCCTTGGCAGAGTTTATGAGGGATCGACGGTCGTTCACAACGTCCCTCTTGCCATTGATCAGGTAAAGGTGAGTGTTGAGGAAGTACGCGATGTAAATGCTCGCATCCCTGTACCTACTGATGAGGTTCAGTTAGTGGGGCAGACCCTTCACACTTTCCTTGCTTGGCCGACACATCTTGTGAAGACTATTTCATCAGAGGTATTTCATTTTTACCTTATTTCTTCTCATTTACGAATTTGTCTCATACAAAGTTAACCTGATCGTTCATTTATGGTTCTTAACTGTGTAGGATAAACAAGAAACCAAGGGACCGGCGAAACCTATAGATAAGCCGGAACATTTTTTTGATCCCTTGTACCAGATCGTATTGACCATCCCCGATCTTTTCATCAGACCTTTGCAGGTGCCATGGGACGCAGACATGTTCGGTGTGCAGAATAACGAATTTCCCTTGTACATCAAGCATGAGGATATTCCAGAGATTATCCATGGTGGTCAATGTCTCAACATCTCCGTTATACAATTATTTGTAAGTGACTTTAAATTGCCTACCATTATTAATTGCTGAATTGTCTTTATATTCTTGCATAATTAACTTTATTTACACAGTAAAATAGGCATATGAATGAATTGAGCATGCAATCGGATCATGCCTCCGTGTATGGATTCCTCGAGCCACAATCCATACAAAGATCTTGACAATCTCAATTTCAAATCGGGGACTATATCAAGAAATGGATGCAGAGTTCACAGAAAGATGTCTACCTTGCACTGTATTTGAATGGGTAAGTGATGATGAGTATCACAATTTAATTAATGTATGCAATATATATAATAACTTGTTTTTCAACAATGTAGTGCACATTGACAACTGGTCATTATATGTCCTAAGGCCAATGTAGTCATCTTGTTCTGTTCGTAGCATAACATGCCTGATAACTACCTTAAAGGAATTAATAATAGGTAGGTTGTAATTAATTTGTAACAATTTATGTTATTTCGGTGGCATGAATATGTTAATTGTACATTGTGCATGCATGTTTCTCTTAAACAGTGCTTTGAAGGGAGTCCAAGACCCTCCAGCAAATAAATCAAAGGCTACTACTAAATGGATTGCGCTTAAAGTAAGTCTTCTAATAAATCATGGTTTATGTTTTGAAAATAATTTTTATTACTATTTACCCTAATTGCCATTTAACTTTGACTATGTTATTCAATTTAGTGTAATAAGCAAAAAGGAAACACTGAGTGTGGCTATTATGTCATGCATTGGATGTGGACAATAGTCCAAGGAGGCTTCATAGATAACTGGGAGATGGTAATTAATTGTCTTCTACTTAACTTATATGTTTTGTGACTTGTTTTTGTTTTGTACTTATTCAATTATTTTTCTTATGCCATGCAGTATTTCAATGATGAAAGACCATTGGAGGCCAACACCTTGAAGGCTATTGGGGTTCAATGGGCAAAGTTTTATCTTAAAGTTAGAGATGACATATTAATATAGATTAGGTGGTTCTTGGATTTTCAAAACAATTTTATAAACATTAGGTTAGGCAATTTTCTTATGTACATATGGACACTATTGAATTTTATTTGTTATTTAATTGAACTATTTAATATATTTAAATGTATTCTGGAATTGGCTGGATGTCTGGTTTTTAATTTACAAGTTGAAGAACTGCTAAAATTTAAAAAACAAACAAAATATTAAAAAAAAATTAATAAAACAACACGGTTTGATCAAAACCAATGTTAACTTATACTATAACATTGGTTTTGCAAAGAAAACCGATGTTGATATATTGTAACAACATCGGTTTTCTTTGCAAAACTGATGTCCCTATGTACTTGACAACAACGGTTTTCATGAGAAAACCGATGTTGTTATGTACATAGTCTACATCGATTTTTAAAGGAAAACCGATGTTGTAATAACATACCAACATCGGTTTTCTTTGCAAAATTGATGTTGTCATGTTACTTAACATCGGCTTCTTCGAAAAATCGATGTTAATTTTCCAGCATTAACATATTTTACGTTTTCATTTCCATATAGCGACATCAGTTTCAATTGACAAACCGATGTTGTGACGTTACGTTAACATCGGTTTTGAAAACCGATGTTAACTTCCACACTTTCAACGTCACTTGATTGACTCGATGTCGAATGTCAAAAATAACCGATGTTGAAAGCTGTTTTTTTAGTAGTGTTGATATGATTCTTAATGAATTAATAAAATAATATTATTAAAAGAATTATGAAAGTGGTGAATATACTTTTAAGAAGAAATTTTTTATTTCTTAAATATTTTAATTAAGCATTTCTCTTTTTTTTTTTTTTAATTTCAGGTTGCAACTGCGCTTAATTTACAACTGGATGCAAAAGGATCAATTGGTGTTAGTAATATTTGATGTTATTTTTAAATCCTTCTAGTTTGTTAGTTTTTTTTAAGGATATTATGGATTTTAACTTGTATTTGGAAATGACATTTTGATGTTTGAAGTATGTTGTCTTTCCATTCATAATTCTTAACTACGTCTGGATAAATAATCTCAATCATGTATAAAGAATATGTATATATAAGAAATTAACAATGGAGAGAGCGAAAATTAAAAATTGAAATATATATATATATATATATATATATTCTATTTTGGCATTATTTTCTTCAGCTAGATTGAATCACTTAAGAATTGGTATCATTTTTTGGTGTGAGTGTGAATTTGGAATTTCAATTCTCTATTTCTTTATATTATTTTTCTGTGTGTCTCTGCATTATAGCCCATTTTACATTGAATTTGTCCAATTATGCTATTTTGTTTTGGTTTACTACTGAAAGAGAAAAAATGGGTGATATTTAAGGGAGAGGAGCATCTTACCTATATTTTAGGTATATATTTTAAATTGGCCATCATTAAACTACTAAATTCGTATGTCTATTATTACATTTTGATTTAGGGATGGATCCAATTATTTTATACGTTGAATTTATCCAGAAAAATCTATAATTTCTTTTATCCTATTTCTCATTCTTAAATTAATAGATAAGTATTGTTTGATTATTTTAGTTGAATGGATATGTTGGCTGAATGGGCAGTGCAAAGAGGCTCCAACTCCAGAGGTAAATTCCAATACATCTATGTATTTCCTCTTACTGGTACCATAAAATTATCCAAAGACAAAGGATATTTCTTTTTATTTTCAGTTTATGGCTAGTCTAGATAACAGGATGTTGCTTACATTGGTTTTCCTTTAAAGTTTTGTTTATCTCGAAGGATTGATTTGCAATGAATAAGTTTTGTTTATCTATTGTCAAAACTCTAACTCTTTTTTCAACATCAACCAAAACCTTTCTCACTAGGCAGGGATAGTTACATGAATCAAAAGAGGCCATAGTGTTTTATGGTGAATCATGTCTATAAACAAACCATTGACCTCTAAATCCTTTTGTCATGCTCTAAATTTTGAATATTGATTATGGCCTCTGCAAATTTCATCATTTGGCAAGAAAATGGTTGCAAATAGATAAGATTGCTTGGGATTCATTGCAAGATCATGCAAATCTTCTTTAGCAGAGCTTGGAACCATGAGTGCATGTACTTTTTTGATATTTTTATTTACTTGTTTTTCCCTGTGTTTCCCATTCATAACCCTTAAGCAATTAACTAATGGTTTTTATATTCCAATTGCATGCCCTCATTAGACACAACCTTTTACATCCCTTCACCCAATAACTTAAGCTTTTAGGTTAGTTTATTTGTGCACCTCACCTTACTTGACTTGCTGGATAACTTTGAGTATATTTTCAATTTATTTCAGAGAATAAAGAGTTTTGAGAAAAGATGAAATGGAGGCCACAAAAGTATTGATTAGTTATTATGTTTTACTTGCCTTTAATCTTGGTATGCATTGGATCACACAAATGTAATTATGTCCAATTTTTGTGTGTTCTAAACTTCTCATCTCATCTTGCAAAATAGTATTTCCAAAGTAGCATGAAAATTTTTATTGTATGGTATTGATTGTTTTCATTTTCTAATCCTTAACATTTATCCTTCAATGAAATCAAGCACTTATTGGCAGGCCAAAAAGATGATTACACATAGGGAAGAGATCTTTTTCCGCCCCAAAGGAACGTAGTTTGTCACTGAGTAGGAGGAAAAGCTTGCTGCAAAAGCATCCAAGGTAAAATATTGCTTCATCTTGCTAAAATGATTTCTCAATTTACTTTAAATCAATCTATAAAGTTTTGTTGTTTAGCTCTGCTATAACTAACTGAGTGAAGGTTTTTGCATTGTTCCATACTCATGTTAGAAGCTATAATGCAGCTTCTCAGTTTATATTGAGGGTGACGTTGAAACTAGAGCTTATTATGATAGCATCAATGGTGAAGCTAAGAGCATTTGAGAGATATGTATTTGTCATGATGGTATTTGTAAACTCTTCCAATTGTATATGTAAACTTATATTTAGTTAAATTTGATAAGATAAAATTTGGTTTTGAGAAAAATCTTGTCCTTTTTTCTTTTTTAATTGACTAACCATTAAGAAAACTTGTTTAATTATTAAATTTTATTTCTTTCGTTTAATTGTCTATTGATCAAATGTTAAAAATGGATCTATTGTGGATTATATAGTATTTTGTTTTAAGTAAAATAATAAATAGGAGATATAATAAATTGGAAAATATATAATATTGGAATAAATGAACTTTGTGGAGGTTTCAAAACCGCCAAAAAATGCAAAATGCGAAAATACAAAATGGAAAAATGTACTTTGTGGCGGATTTTAACCGCCACAAAGTTTCTGGGGAAATTATCGGCGTTCATCTTAAAACCGCTACAAATCATTTCTGACGATGGTATTCCTGACGATCAATCTAGGCCGTTGGAAATTTACTTTGTGGCAGTTTTCAACCACTAGAAATTGGTTTTTTAGCTGCCACAAATTGTAGTTTTTTTTTTTGTAGTGTACAATTAATATATAATACAAAAAAAAAACTCTTTCATTTTTAAATTAATTAAGTATCATTTGTAATATATCTAATAATAATAATATAGATAAATTTACACATGACAATGTTTTTTTTAAATCATTCTTTTATTTATTTTATAGTTTCAATTGGATTACTAAATTATGATATGATCTATAACTACAAAATATAGAATTTTTCAAATATTTAAATAGCAGCAGAATGGCGAGGGATTAGCGAGGGGGAAAACAAGTGGCTCAAAATTTTAAAATCTATCTTAGCATTTGTGATAGTTTTGCAAGGACATAATCCCTCACTATGTAAAATCCTCTTTTCTTAATGCATCTAGCAATGAATTTGCTACCAATATTTCCTTCGCAACTCAACTAGGGAATAGCACTAGAAATATGTCCTTGCTAAGTGTAAATTTTGTGTTAACTATTTTTCTAAAGACTTAAGCAAGGGCTTTGCTAAAGTAATGACAAATCTGCTAGACTAAGTTTTCCTTCGTCAATCTGTCACTAATTCATGATGGGTTAGCGCTGAAAGTTTTCCCTTGCAAATTTATGTCGCTAATTAGTGAATTTCTTATAGTGATATTGTCTTCATCTTCAAGTGTCCATTGTCTTTAAACAAATATATTTTTTCATTTGATCTTGTGTAAGAAGTTTTTGCTCATTGGAGCATTTAATGCAAGCATTAAATGCATGTTCTTTTTTCATGTTGAAAAACCATTATTGTTGGCTTTTGTGTTGAACACTACAACAAAAAGTCACTTTCTTTGAGTTAGAGCAGATTTGTCACAATGGAATGCATCTTTTGATATAGTTTGACAACTTTTAAAACTTGAGCTTCATTTATTCTTCATAGGATTCGACAGATCCTAGGAGAATGTCTTTTTGCTAGACTAAGTTTTCCTTCGTCAATCTGTCGCTAATTCATGATGGGTTAGCGCTGAAAGTTTTCCCTTGCAAATTTATGTCGCTAATTAGTGAATTTTTTATAGTGATATTGTCTTCATCTTCAAGTGTCCATTGTCTTTAAACAAATATATTTTTTCATTTGATCTTGTGTAAGAAGTTTTTGCTTATTGGAGCATTTAATGCAAGCATTAAATGCATGTTCTTTTTCATGTTGAAAAACCATTGTTGTTGGCTTTTGTGTTGAACACTACAACAAAAAGTCACTTTCTTTGAGTTAGAGCAGATTTGTCACAATGGAATGCATCTTTTGATATAGTTTGACAACTTTAAAAACTTGAGCTTCATTTATTCTTCATAGGATTTGACAGATCCTAGGAGAATGTCTTTTTAGACAGTTTTGCAAAAACAAATCTCGGACATAGAGTATTAAATGAAGCCATAAATGTCATCTTTAATGTTGTTTCAAATCGTGACTTACTATTGCTTTACTCTAAAATATCATACTAATGATCATTAAGCATAGCCTGATATCGTATAAAACACAACTTTTAACCTTTATATTTATTTGCATCTAATCAAACTAATTAGGTGTCCTGATTTGTCTTAAGACACAAATGTCTTTTGACTTAACACTAGTTGTTCTCTACTTACATAATCTGATTCGTAGCTAACATTAATAATAATAACTAACAAATTTTAGCTACCAATAAATTTAGTAATTATTTTAAAGCTAATTACCTATGTATTAGCTACGAAAATGATTTTCCTAGTTAAAATTAAATGCTTTATTTAGACATGTTTTCACACGAAGAATTTTTTGCAACCAAGCTGAAATTTCTACTCGAACCTAGACTCCCTCTATTTCTCACCTTATCTCTGCTCCGTCATCAGCAATGTTGATGCCGACCACCATAGCTACAACCATCAAAGCCATTTTCAGCCACAATGATTTTTGATTCTCAGTCCTGACACTGCTCTCTCACTTACAAGCTTCTCTCGCACACAATCCATTCCTGCATTCTCCCATATTCCCTTGTTTGGTGAGTTCAAATCCTAAACGCGCGCTCCTTTAATTTGAAATTTGATTTGTTAATTCCAATTTGTTATGCATGTTGAAAATGTGTGCTCATTTGATTTGAAGTTCAATATTTTAATTGGTGATTTGAAGTTCAATTCCTGCTCTGCTTCAACTCACTCTTCATCTTCCGCTTCACACTCATGAAAAAAGTACACTGGCTTTTTGTTTAACACTCACTCAACAATCAGAATAATCTTGTGTTTGCCAATTACTTTTGTGCTATTGCTTAATACGATTATTCATCACTCTTGTCATTGGCTTTTTCTTAAGCTTATGTGTTCAAGGACATAAGACAAGTGATGTAGGGGAAATAGATATCTGAAGGTATCAATAAAGACATATATAATTATTTGTGTATTTGATGAGCTTCTATATTAATTTGTTATAGAAATTCTATAACCATTTTGATTATTTTCTACCTTTTTTGGTCAAATATCCTATTTGGTCCTTCATCTTTTTTTTTGGTTCATTTTGATCATTTATCTTTAGAAAGTTCATTTTGGTCCTTTATGTTTTAAAAAAGGACCAAAATGATCGTTCCACCATTGCAAATTTAACAACGTTAATGAAACTAAGATAATGGCAACTAAAAACAGCCTCAAAATGTAATTTTTTCTCCTTCATGTTCCTCCTCCTCCTCCTCTCCCTTGCTTCTTCGTCATCTTCTGCCATCTTTATCTCCAACTCAACAACATACAACAGAAATATTCAACTCCAAAATACCAATCACATCCACAATCCGAAAGGCAAGAATGAATGGTCTCAAAATGTTGGGAAACTAACTCAAAACAAAACCCTAATTTCCTTAATTAGGGTTCAATCTAATTCCAGACCTCCTCACCCATCACAGTCACCACATCGTCGACTAGATCCAATTCCCATTGCACCACTGCATCCTTGCGCTCTTTGAGGACTGCAAGGAGTTCCTCAAGTGTGTGTTCTCTCATTCGATTTCGTCAACGTGACAACCTTCCCAACACGACAACGATTGCAAGCTCGTATGCGATGAAGCTGTACATTTTGTTGATATAGATGTTGGTTTTCTGTTTCTAAAATGATATTTCATAAAGATAGGAATACAAAAATATGAAGGTTTAGGTATTCAGTTTATATCTTTTTATTCCATAAAGATAGGAATATTTAGATCTTCAGTTTATATCTTTTATTCCATAAAGATAAGAATATTTAGATATTCAGTCTATATCTTTTTAGGAAACCTTTTTCTATATGTGGTCCATTTATTGGCAATGCTCACCCACTAATCCATTATTTTATCCCATTCAAGGTTGAGTTCTGTGATGGACAGAACTCTATAAACAGAACTGGGCACTTTCTCTGTTTTAGATCACTAAGCCTACTCCTCTCTTAAGAAAAAATACACCATCGAGTTTAAGTGAGTGAGGGTATGGAAAACTAAAACTCTGAAGGTTACTTGAAGGTTGATAGCAATGGCTTGAGGTAAGTACCTTTGAAATTTATTTTTCTATTTCCGCTTCCACTATTTGATCTGAACGTGTTGTTTATGTTTGAACATGTTCAGACCAATATAAAAGTTTTTACATTTGGTATCAGAGCTTATTTTTACCTCTGCTTTGCTTTTGTTTGACACTAATTTTTTTGAAATATTGTTTTATTGAAATATGAGAATTTTATTTGAACGTTTTAATTATTAAGAAGCCTCGGAATCATATGGAAATTGAATTTCTAAGCTTTCTGTAAATATAAAATATTATGTTAAATAATTTATTCACATTAATATTAATGAGCTTATTGAATAACTATGTGCAATGCTATTTCAATTTATTTGTATTATTGAGGATGTTATGCAATTATTTAGCTCTTATTAAGAATTAATTAATGTTAAGTGATTAATTTAATTTATTTGATTAGAGAATAGCCACAACATCTTTGATTGATTAGACTTATATATTAAGTGTTAAAATCACATTTAAAACATTAATTGTGATTAATCATATGTAATGTAATAAAATCTACCCACATAAATTTTATTATATTTGTATGACTAATTAGGATAAAATATCAGGTTATATTTCTTAATTTGCCCACAAGAATTAAGAAGAATAATTATTATAATTTGATAGTTTTATCATAAGTTTGAATCTAATTTGAGTAGGACTTTAGCCCACAGGCAAGTTTTATGTCACTAGGTTCATAAACTTAGACATGTTTTACATTGGTAAAAACATTATATTTATTTAGTCTCAAATTATGAATACTAAACATATATGTTTGAATTTCAGTTAATCAATCTGGAAACCTTTATGATATTAAGTGTGAAATTCCCGAATTAAAAGGGGACAATTATAAGGTTTGGAGGGAGAGAATTCTTCTTTATTTAGGCTGGATGGATATTGACTATGCTATTAGGAAAATTGAACCACCGAGTATTAATGAAACTAGCACTCCAGATGCTATTAATCTTTATGAAAAATGGGAGAAATCTAATCGTCTCTCTATGATGTTCATAAAAATTTATATATCTACTAGTATCCGTAGTTCTGTTGATCAGCATGAAAAGGTCAAGGATCTTTTGAAGGCCATTGATGATCAATTTGTTACATCTGATAAGGCCCTTGCCAGCACCCTTATAATGCAATTTTCATCCTTAAAGCTCAATGGGATAAAAGGAGTGCGTGATTACATTATGCGCATGAGGGATATAGTGGCTCAACTAAGAAATTTGGAAGTAACCATGTCAGATTTTTCCTAGTACACTACATTTTATGTACTTTGCCTATGCAGTATGCCCCTTTCAAAATCTCCTATAACGCACATAAGGATAAGTGGTCAATTAATGAACTATTGACTATGTGTGTTCAAGAAGAAGAAAGGTTGATAATGGAAGAGGGTGAAAAGGTATACATGACTACTTAGGGAAAGAAGAAAGGGGATCAAGCCAAGAACAAAGGCAAGATTCCTGCTCAGCCAGTCATTAAGAAAGAGTCAAAGTGTTTCTTCTATAAGAACAAGGAACACATGAAGAAAGACTACTCAAAGTTTAAGAACTGGTTTGATAAGAAAGGTACTCCATTTACTTTTGTTTGTTATGAATCTAATATGGTTAATGTTAATCATAACACATGGTGGATTGATTCTGGTTCTACAATCCATGTTTCTAATACCTTGCAGGGTATGAAAAGCCTAAGGAAGCCAGTGTGAAATGAGCAAAACATCTATTCAGGAGACAAGATGAGCTCACATGTGGAAGCCATTGGGACATGAAATTTAGTTTTAAGCAGCAGATTTATTTTTCATTTAGATAAGATATTTTATGTTCCAAGTTTTTCTAAAAACTTAATTTCTATATCAAGACTTGCACCATTGGGTTTTTCCTTTAATTTTTCGAATTCTAGTTTTACTTTAATTAATAAATCTAGAATTATTGGTTCTGGTACATTACTAGACGAATTTCACTTTATTGAATTGCAAAATAATGCTGCTTATAATTCTATACGTGTTTCTGTAGGGTTAAAATGATGTGTTATGAATGAGGAATCTTCTATGTTGTGGCACCAAAGATTAGGACACATCTCTATCGAGAGAATTAAGAGATTAGTAAATGAAGGGGGTACTTAGTACTTTGGATTTTGCTGATTTTGATACTTGTATAGATTGCATTAAGGGTAAGCAAACTAACAAGTCTTAGAAAGGTGCAAAGAGGAGCTCAAATCTATTAGAAATCATACATATTGATATTTGTTGTCCATATATGGATGCAAGTAGTCCAAAATATTTTATCACTTTCATTGACGATTTTTCACGATATATGTGTGTCTACTTACTTCGTTCTAAAGATGAAGCTTTAGATGCCTTTAAAGTTTTCAAGGCTGAAGTGGAGAAACAATGTGGAAAGCAAATTAAAATCGTGAGATCCGATAGAGGTGGTGAATACTATGGTAGATACACGGAGAATGGACAAGCACCTGGTCTATTTGCGAAGTTTCTTCAAGAACATGGGATTGTTTCCCAATACACTATGCCTGGTTCTCCAGATCAGAATGGTGTAGCAGAAAGAAGAAACCAAACATTAATAGACATGGTGCGAAGTATGCTTAGTAGTTCCAAGCATCCTAAGTCATTGTGGACTGAAGCATTAAAGATTACCGTGTATATATTAAACAGAGTTCCAACCAAGACTGTCTCCAAGACGTCTTTTGAGTTATTCAAAGGTTGGAAACCGAGTTTGCGACATATGCGTATTTGGGAACACTACAAAAAAAATCAAGATTTCCGATGGAAAAAATCCGTCGCAAATGGCTTATTTCCGTCGATAAAACCAGATTTCCGACGGAGTAAAATCGGTCGCTAAAATGGGCGTAGGAAAGGCATTCGACGGATTTTTTCGTCCGTCAGTAAAACCAGATTTCCGACGGAGTAAAATTGGTCGCTAAAACGGGCGTAGGAAAGGCATTCGATGGATTTTTTTGTCCATCGGTAATGTTACCGATGGAAATATCCGTCGGAAAGCATTCATGGGAAATGTTGCGACAGAAAAAATCCATCGAAAACAACCTGTGGGGCATTAGCAACGGAAAAATCCGTCGGAAATTGTTTTTTTTTTAAAAAAAAATTCGTTTTTAAATATTTATAATCAAAATAAGTTTAAGATAAATAAAATCAGAAATTAAATTCATAAGACAATATAGAAAAAATATTTAACCATAAGACAAAGGTTTCATTCAATGTACTTAACCACCTACTATAAGTAAAATGAACAAAACTTAACTACAGAAGTAGAACCTAACTCCATGATCATTTTGCAATCACCAATGAGAAACAAAGGCTTAATTACCATGTGATCATGAGGTAGAACTTAGAAGCAACAAATAGTTAGCTATTGATAGTAGAAGCTAAATAGGAGACATACTAACCGCACAAGAAAGAACAAAATCAAATAAATATCAATGTTCAACTTTTCAAAGTAGAAGTTCACATCATTAATGCTTAACCACTGACAACAAAGCAAACAATAGCTAAATAGTATAAGGCAAATAGTCACCACCAGCTAGCCAACATGAGCAAAAAAAAAAGCACTAAAACCCAATCCAAAATAATTTCAAAATAATAATGTTCTTGTAACACCCAGTGTGCACCCGGTGTATTAACATTATTATTATTATCAGATTAGCGCTTAATCACTTTAATTAAAAACTTTGCGGAAGCATAACCGAAAACCATATTTCTTGATTACATTATGTATGGAACATAGAGCACCTCATCAAAAACAACACAAACCCCTACTGATCCAGACCACATAAACACAACCATAAGCAGATAACACAACTATCTCAACAGATATAATAGGAGGAAACATCAATACATAACATAAACTGGTTACGTACATGTACAACATCTGACACTCGAAGTGTCTATACAAAAGAATAAGCATCTGAGTGCTTCTAATCTCACAGATCCTTCCTCACACGAGGGTATACATAGCATGTACAATACAAAAGAAATACATGTGTACACACACATATCTTCCCTCTACAGGGATACAAAACATCATCAAGCCCAAAAGGAGCCACTCAGCTACCATCCTGCAGCCCACATCCATGCAAGAAATGTCTCTACTGGGGCCTCCTGCCCTGAGACCGCTCCTCTCTGCCAGAAGAGTCACCTGAAACAACATAAACCCCACACAGGGTGAGATATACATCTCAGTAAGCTCAGGGTCCTTGGAGGCATCTCCTCCACCCTGGCTCACTTCTATGACACAAGTCATCAGGCATCACAAACATACTGGCCTCCCGGCCCTCATAACAATACAAGCAAGTCATCTTACTCTATGTACGGTGGATCAACATCAACATCAACCTCAGTGTGAGACCGGAACTCACACCCGTGCCATCCCATCGGGAGCTACCCCTTACGCATGGACGCACGTATATGGTACATTCGAGAATAGGCTTCAACCGCGACGAGACCACCTATCTCTTGGTTTTAAGGGATCATCATCACCCTGGGATATCATCAACCAAGAGCAAACCAAACTAGAAGGTGCGCTCTTCTCCTAGGGAGGTCCATATCTATCTAACTGACCAGAAGATCTATTAACAGGTATCATACATTTTCAAGCATAAATGCAACCATACATATCATTATGAGGATGCAACAACCATCAATGAATGCATCATGAATGCAACCATCACTCCCTCGGAGTGTGGTGGAGCACAACAAGTGGGAAACATCCCCAAGGGACCAAGAACTTACCTGGCAAAGCCGAGCTCTGTAGTTCTTTCCCTGCTCCGTGGCCTACGCCACTGACACCCTCGGTGTCACGCCCTATACAAGGCACACAAGCTCATATCAAACATCAAGCAATCACACAGCATAAGCATATAGCACGGTTCTCAATCGTCTCAAAGAAAGGAACCTCAGTCCTTTTCAAAACCACTAAGTCGTCTAACTTAAGGTTTATCAGACTCATCAACCACAAGCCCTCTAATAGACCCTCGGTGTCTATCTCAGCTTAATCAAGGCATTAGAGTCACCACAGACTCAATGCAAGCCAAACACAGAGAGCTCTAAGCTCTATACAGATCATAACTCAAGAATTCCCAAACTAACTTGAACGATTTCCATTATACACAAGACACCGTTCACATGGCCTCTCAGGCACACCAAACCATACACCAAGGCTCTTACATGTCATACCCACATCAAGTGACTCAAACACAAGGCACACATGTATAACCATAGAGCCTAAGCCAAAGTTCACCAAACTAACATTTGAGAGCTAACCCTTCATCTCCACAACATTCTAAACACACTTTTCTAAAGGACTCAAGGCTAATACTAGCTCTATCACAAGTGGATCACTATTCACCCAAAATCCCAACTTACAAATCAACCGAAGAATCTCGAGTTTCTTACCTCAAAAATGGCAAGGAAGACCTCTGGACCACTTCCCTTAGCTCGGGTGTCTGTGAATCGCCACTGTTCCTCGCCGAAATCGAGTTCCACGAACTTCCCTTGAGAAAAGGGTCTCTTTGATTTAGGGTTTTCAAGGGATTTTGATGAAGGATTTAGGCTGTCAACATGTTTTCCACAAGATTGGTGTTTAAAGGAAGGTGTTTGGGTCAACTATGGTGAAGAAATGAAGCTTGTAGCTTCAACAATGGTTGCAGGTCGCTCAAAGGAAGAAGAAGCAAGGTTTTCTCTTCAAAGTCGCGACCTGGCCCTTTCATACCTGCTCCGTCAGAGGTCCCGCGCTGATCGTGCCACCTCTAGCGCTAACCGCGCCAAGCTTGCTGAACATGTGGCCCTAAACGCGCCACTCCGGCGCCAACCTCCACTGACCTTGTGCCGCCAACCGCGCCATACTTGGCTCTGGTCGTGCTGGAATCCAGAGGAAACTGATATTCTAGGGCACTTCCGACGCCGCCCTTGGCGCTACTAGCGCTGGCTGCAAAACTATGGCGCCCCTCACGCCACCATGGCGCCCTTGGCATCAACTCCCTGAAACCATGGCGCCACTCGCGCCACATATGGCGCTACTCGCACCAAAAACCAGAGAAAATTGGTTTTCTGGGAGACTTGTGGTGCTACCCGTGTCACCCTGGCGCTACCGGTGCCATCCTCAGAACTATTGGCGCTGATCGCATCAAACCCGGCGCTACTAGCGCCACACCCCAGACTGGGTTTTCTACTGAAAGACCCTAGTGTTATCCGCGCGAAATTCCGCGCCAGCCGCGCCAGGACTCAGGGTCATTATAGTCCCAAATTACTAATTAGCTATAGTAGAGATTTTAAGATTGGACTAAACTAACTAACTAGTATAACTTGATTAATCAAGAACTAGTTCACGGACTAATCAGCTAAGAATGTTTTTTTTAAGCACAACTAAGAATGTTTAATTTAACCGTAATGTAAGTCAGATAGAAACCCATGAATTAAAACAAGATGGATGACAACCAAACACTAATGTATAGCTATACCATGTTACTAAAGCAGCAAGAAAATGTCTACAAAGCATATGGTCACATAAGAGTCAGATAGAGCAATTGACAAAAACATACCGATATGTTACCACCTATGTCATCTTTAACAAGGGCCATAGCAGCTCCAAACTTATTTGCCATAAGAAAAGTGTTACATATTTTCAATCATGGCACAAGTATTCATTTAATGCTTAAGCAAGCACTAAACTTGGGTGCTTAGGTTCGCAGTCAATTATGTTTGATATGTTGCATTTGTAGAGTTAGACTTATAAATAAAAATCACTTCACATTAATAGTCATGGATCTAGAAAGATTCCTTATCATCCTGTTTTGTATATATGCTATCTTCATCATTGGATCCCTCTCTAGTTGAGCTTGTATCAACAAATGAAGCAGAGATTAGTACATGTCAACATGGAGAATCTATCCATTAATGGTAGTTAATTAGATTTGCTAAGCATCATTTTTTTTTTGGGGGGGGAATAATATGCTTTACAAAATTCTAATTCGCTAAGTCAAAATGAATTACTTTGTGTGTGTGTATATATAATACATTATTTCACGTATGACAAATTTAGAGATGAAAAATTAATCTAATAGTCAAAATGTTGATGACAATAAACCAACAAATATGTACATATGGAGGGATAAAATATGGAGAGATATGTAGATAAGTAGTCGCCAAAACTAATCATATGGAGAGATAAAATAGTCAAAATTTAAGTGAGGCAATATTATCTCGTATCTCTAGCAAGGAAGATACCTTAACCGCAGAAAATTTGAAACTTTGGCCAATGTGCTTGACTAAGGATATCGTCTTCAGCAATTGCAGATGGAAAATCAGTTGCTGTTAAGTTCAACCAAAATCCATCACTACTTATTGTCAATTACAAGAAAATATAGCCGGAAAGGCCATCATTCAAAGATGCAAAAGTATAAACTGTTAAAAACACAAATAAATAATTTAGAATATAATGACTGATAAGCATACAATTAAGTAATCAATATTGAAAAAGGAGTTACTTTAATTTCCACTAATAATATGCATGAAACATTCACACTATACTAAATAAGAATCACATAAGTTCTCTACTAGTTATTTATTGATAGTTGCACTATATGAAGATCAACTTTTGATTGAGGTTGGTTGATGAGATAATATGATGAAAATATAAGAAGCCAAATCATGTTAGTTTACAGATAATATTTTTTTCTTCGACTTGGGAGTTAAGGAGGAGGCAATAAAGATTCAAGTCTGATTGATACTAAGAAATACTACATAAATAGATAAACAAAATGAATAGATGCATAGAAGAAAAGAAAGCATTTGAATATACCTCATGAACTTAATGAATGTTACGGTCATTAGCTGTGTACATCACAACATCCTGAAATAAAAACCAATCATCCTCAAGTTCAGAAAAAGAAAAAAAAATAAACACAGTGAAGCTACAATTAGAGTAAACACTAAACTGCAATCAAATAATCATCACCAATAAATAATTAAATTAGAATGAACTTTACTGAGAATTTTAACAAGAACTTTGCTAAGAAATATATCCAAACTTCCTCAAAAAGCAAGATTGATAATGTTTTGAAATGATATTCCTGTGCTCAGAGACACAGAAGTCATGTACTCAGAGTCTCACACTCTCCCTGTCAACTCAGAATCTCCCCGTCGGAAATTTGCATGTAACTAATTTTTAGGATATTGGTAGCATGTTTCTCTCTTTCCCTTAAGAGTGACACAACTACATGCCACATAATAGTAAAATAAACTATTAATTGCCATGTAAAATGTTAGCAAGCTTTGATTGTCCATACGCACAGAAATTATTTAGCAAATAAATAAATATACTAATCATTAAAAAAACAAAATAATGAACAAAATAGCCACTTAAACCCCCAATCTCATAACCAATCATCCATACCAAAAAATCAGACTTGTTGAAGTATAATCCCATATTTTTTTGGGTACATAGCTAAAGAAGCTTCTTTATCCAGATCAGGGTTTACATAACTGCATAAGCCAGTTTTCTTGATTTCTTCTCAACTATTCATCCATTACGTTGACCTTATATTTTTAATACAAGTGCATGTACCTTGCAAGATCAAATTAAGAAGAGGAATAATAGACAGACCTTCACATAAATATAAGATCATTCACTTTTTCATTCTTAGACAGGTCAGCAGTCAAATCTCCTCAACATGTCTGGGTACAGGAACATGAAATATAAACAAATACAAAACACAAAATGTTAAGTACTAGTAAAATATCAGTTTAAGTTGAATTGAATCATCTTGGTTGGCATGACATTCATGGCCAAATCATGATTTCAAATTTTAAGAGAGAATACAGTAAGCTCTGACACCCCAAAATTATCTTGCTTAATATAAGATGGCTGGTTTACCAGACAATAGCCATAACTTTAGCTGCCAAATGTTATTAATAATAGAGGAATCACGTTCCTAGCTTTGTTAGAGAAAGTGGGTGGAAAATAATGCAATAAGAAATTACTAAGAGTGTCATGTGCTTAACTTTGAGTGTCAATGTCACTGAAACTTAGCCCCATAACTTTCCCTCACATGTAAGGAAAGAGAGCCCTCTAACAACAATGCAGAGTTGATTATATTATTATTTAGCCACCATAGTTTACGTTACTAGCAGTGATTTATTTATGAAATACATATGAGATGCCCATCAGCTATTAGGCAACCACTAAGTCCACATGGATGTCACAATTTTCAAGTGCCATATGAGATGCCCATCAG
Source organism: Glycine tomentella (assembly GCA_007407185.1). Lineage (NCBI taxonomy): Eukaryota > Viridiplantae > Streptophyta > Magnoliopsida > Fabales > Fabaceae > Glycine > Glycine tomentella. Next base: position 202,805 of record PYAF01005040.1, on the reverse strand, counting down.
CTATTAATTGCCATGTAAAATGTTAGCAAGCTTTGATTGTCCATATGCACAGAAATTATTTAGCAAATAAATAAATATACTAATCATAAAAAAAACCAAATAATGAACAAAATAGCCACTTAAACCCCCAATCTCATAATCAATCATCCATACCAAAAATTCAGACTTGTTGAAGTATAATCCCATATGAGAAATAACACCATATGAAGGTCAAACTGATAGAAAGCAACAAAATTGAACAGGTACTGTCATTTTATTTTTTTAATATATACCCTTGTACCCATTAAAGGCAAAAAGCTCAAACACATAATAATGTGAGTAGGACAAATACTCAATATATTACTCTTAGGACCAAGAGATTGGAAATTAATGGTCATAAAAAACAGGGAATGGAGATTTACAGACTTTCTCATGTTATTGGTTATTTTCTTTGACAGAGTCAATTGGTTAAGAATGAGAAGAAAAAAAATGATTATTTCAAACAAAATAATATAGAAATGCAACAGTTTCACTATAAAAAAGCAGCATCCTGACATGCATAAATTGAAAAAATAAAATGTGAAAGAATGTCTATGCATAAATAAACAGTTAAATATAATTGTCTTAAAAAGAGTTGCATCCTAATTTTGCTTCAATAAAATGGAGACAAAATCATCCAGTTACTCTAGAAATTTGGTGGACCAATCAGTAGTGAGTGCTTGCCCTTATCCATGTTTGTGGTGTACTTAAGTGGCTTGGTTCAGTAAAATGCCTTGTTTTTACCTCCATACTTCCTTTTTAGTTTATATGCATATGCATGTTAGACACAGTACATATGCTCAGTTGTCATGTTTTTAAATCACTTTGTTTTTCTCTCATTTTGTAATTTCTGTTATCAAATTTCTCAGGGAACTAAGTTAATAACTCAGGGACTTTCATCTCGGCACGGAGTGCCTATGATGTATTCCAGTATTTTATTTTCTTGGTATATGCTTATTTGCTAGGGTGAGATAGCTTTGGCATTTGGAGATCTGCTCAGGAAATTAAGGTCCCTGGAGCAAATCCTCTGTCACCAAGATTATTCAAATCAAAATGCTAGATTTGCACCTCAGGTTAATGGATTTAATCAGCATGATTCCCAAGTGAGTGCATTTGGCCCTTTCATTCTCTTTTTGCTGACATTTTTGGCTATACAAGGCTCCTGTATCATGTTCCCTAACATTGTCAACTATATTTATGCATCTTTACAGGAACTTCTTGCTTTTATGTTGGATGATCTTCATGAAGATTTGAATAATGACCGTTGGACCTTCCATAATAGGTCAAGAATATTAATAATCAATTCTTGTTATGCTGTAGTCTTGACCATTTAGTCAGTCTAAAACAAATTATATAATTCATAATAGCAGTTAATTGTGAAGGGAGTTATAATAATAAGAAAACCTACTACATTGAGCGATCCTCTCTTACCACTAACAGATTACTACTAAAAAATTAAAAGTGGAATTAAATTCTAAAATAAAACCAACATTTATATATTTGAATTATTTTTATCAGTAACTATTGCTATAAACAAAATTAATTTATAAAATAAAATAAGGAAGACTCACTAAAAATACCAATAAGAAAAAAGAAAACAAGTTGCTTAATTAATTTTCTTTATTTTTGGTCACTTAATATGTTTTTTTATTTTTAAAATTGTGCAATTATTGTGGTTGTGGCCATTGCTTTCATTTCATTGCCTAAAGATAGTCCCCAAGTCAGCTCAGCTCAACTCTCTAGTGGTTGTTGTTACATTTTTCATTTTGTAGGCTTAGTCATTGTAAGAGAGCTCTTTTTCTTTATGTTTCTTTTATCCTCTTCTGGGTCTTTTTCTTTGTGGCATTGGGGGATCTGGGTTGCTGTTAGATTTGATTTTTTTTATAGATTTATTAATTTATTGGTTGTTGTTGTTGTTTCATTGCGCAGAGATAGAAAGAGAAGGAAGAGCATTTTGGGAGGGGGAGGTCATAAAAATTAAAAGTACTTTTTTCTATAATGTCCATTGGACTTTCATGTTTGCTGCCAAAGTATTGTCATTTTTATATATAGTAAGATTGCAATTTCATTAATTAAACCTTTCTTATTTTTGGATCATAAAGTAAAATAAAATTATAATATTTATGTGGTTTTTATCATATTGATTCACAATGTTAAACTATATATCATGTTGTTCACTAGCTTACTTCATTCCATTTTCTTGACTTTCAGGTTATCTGCTCCTTATGTGATATAGAGCAAGATGTGAGTTCTAAAAATCTGAACTATAATAATCAATAGATAAATGTACACATAAATATGACTACGGCTATTGATCTGTTAATTGATTTTCATGCTCAGGTTCAACAGTACTATATAAACTGTGGAATATGCATGGGCAAGTACTTTTGTGTTATATGCAAATTCTTTGATGATGATGTAAGTACCTCCAGTGTAATAGAATTTGTGTCATGTTTCCTTCTTTTGTTTAGTGTAAGTCTTAGTTGTGCGCATGTTTTAAGACGCATGCTTTAAGACGGTTGTAGGATACCCGTCTTAGAATGGTGCACGGCGGCAGTTTTGTAAATAAGTTGCAAAGTTCAAAAACGGTTGTCCAGTAACCCCGTGTTTGAAATGTGAGTACAAGGACGGTTTTGAGTGCAACCGGCTTAAAATCCATTCCCATTTACTCGTTTCGCTTCTTCTGTTTCACCAAATCCTTTAATCTTTTTTTCAAAATTTGAATAAACACCACTATTTACGCATTCTCTTTCTTCATCGTTTCACTTCCTCTTTTCTTTCTCTCTCATTGTTTTGCTGCGTCTTCTATTTTTCTCTCGCCGTTCAGTTTGCAACAACAATGGTAGAGGTCGAGATCAAGAAGGTAACAACAAGACTCAGAGCACAATGTTCTTCCTCCTTAATCGCAGTGAAACCCCCCTTGACGCCATGCTTCACATCGCCTTCCACAAGCTCGACAAGCGCCGCATTGCCTTCCTCACTGACGCCGACAACAGAGGGGAGAAGGGCAACCGCAACTTGGGCTTGGCTTGCATTTTTGTCGTGGAGTCGTTGATACCGATCGTGGTTGACCTCGTCATAGAAAAACCGTAGTTGTTGGTGTCTGGTTGTGAAGGAGCAAACCACGAAGATCATTGAGAGGAAATAAATGTTGAAGGTTTATATATTTCCATGGTTTTCATATCTTTTTGTATAGATTTCTATGTTTCCATGTCTGTAATTACTGCCTTTTTGTATAGATTTGGAAGGTAGTTTGCATATTTTTGATGACGACGAAGTTGAAGACGAGGAGGATGAGGAGGAGCAAGGGGAAGAGGTAGTTATCTCCGATTTTGTTTTTCGAAATCCCTAATTTGCTGAAATAGTTATTGTTTTGGATGCAAAACTCGATTATGGATTGTTTATTATATGTTATTTGTTGATTATCACTTGATTCGTTTGATTTCTCCTTTAAGTTTTCATTTTTTTAATTTTTGTTTTGTTCCAAACCCGGGCCTAGAACCTGGAGAGTCTTCACTAGTTCATTTAATCATTTATGGTTATTTGTTAAGACCTTGCATGTTTATCAATATTTTTAGAACAATTGCTTGTGGAACCTGTTTACAGGACTTTGGAATATATATGGCCCTATGCCCACCTCCTATATCCAATAAAAAGCAATCATCCTAGACTCTTGAAGGGTCTATTTACTATGAATTCAGTGAGATTGGGGATTTCGTTGTATTATTATTATTTTTGTTCTTGGCATTGTCATATTATCATTTTTATATCCTTGTTTATCTCTTTTATTACTAACATTTTTATTGTTCTGTCAAGGAAGGAAGGGAATATTTGGCATTGTAGTAAATGATTTTATAATTTATATCAAGTATCTGGAGAAATTCATCATTGAGAAGTAATGTGTTTGTTTGTGTGGATATGGTTGTAAAAGTACATACTACATAGAAGTAATGTGTTCTATTTTACTGAAGTTTATAATTGAGCAGCAATGTTGTATGCATTGTTTAAGTTCTCCTATCATTAAAACTAGGGTCAGACTTCTAGGTTAGGTATAAACACTAAGTTTTAGCTTATATGTTGGTTGAGTCAGTGCACTTTATTTCAAAAGAAATTATCTCACAATTTTGGTAGCTCCAGGTGATATTCTTTCATTTTCATTCACCTAGGATTATCCATTTCTCTAAATGTTGTACTGTGATAAATGATGATTGGCTTTAGGATGACTATGGGATGTTAAGAGTGATCTTAAAATGAAAATAAAATATATAGAAGGGGAGCTTATTGAATAAGGACAATCATTTGCTACTTATCTTTCTTGACATTAATATTTGTGCTTTTTACCAATGAAATGCAGAAGGACACTAGATGAGCTTGTGTTCTTGTCCAACTTCAACAATTTTATTATTTTCCAAATTATATTTTGTGGTTTGATTTGACCAGATTATAAGTTTTTCTGGGCTAGCTTTATGAGTACCAATTCAATATGGGACTGTTCTTGATTGAGAAAAAAGAGTGGAATTCTAATTATATTGAACTAAGTGAAGATTTAGTAGAAGTGAAGGATGCTCTAGAACTAGAAAAAGCTGCTCATTTAATTGCTCTATGCCTCTATCTGAGGCAGAGAAGCGAGAAGAGAATCTGAGGAAGGCCTTGGGTGTTGAGAAAGAGTGTGTGCTTGATGTAAGTTTTTTGACATACTTGTTTACATATGAATTGACTTCTGCCTTAAATAAAAATGCATGACTCTTGTATGAATTCTTATTTATGGATAGTCTATTTCTGTATACTTTTATTGTCTTAACATTGAAATATGATTATTTCTTATTGATACTTGGAAATTAATGCATTAACAACTTGAGAAGGCTTTGCGAGAAATGCGGTCAGAGCATGCAAAAATTAAATTTACAGCAAACTCAAAGTTGGCTGAAGCAAATGCTTTAGTAGCTAGCATTGAAGAGAAGTCTCTAGAAAGAGTAAGTGTATGAAAGATCTTGGCCATAAATGTCTGATTCATTTTCCTTTAGACTCTTAAGTAATGTATTAATATGTTTTGGTTTGTTAATTTGGTTCATTTCTTCCAATTGGTTTATGTCTTTCAAGTATGGAACCTTGAAACCTTGCGGTGTTTACAGAAATGAAATACAGAAATATGATTTTAAAATATGATTGAGTTAGAGGTAACCAATATTATGGCATTGGTTTTTATTTTCTTTTAGTGTTTTGTAACCTCACCCTCTGCCTGCTAGGAAATGTTATTCTAATGTATGACACAAAATGTTCTGGATTTCCCTTTATTTAGTTGTATTTTGCATATACATTCTCTCAATTATTTTGCAACTCAGGGTCATTGAAGCTCCAACTTTTTGATACTTTGCTATTGCTAACTGTGCTTTTCCCTTTATCCACCTTCACTTCCTTTTCCTTACCAATCTTGTATGGATAAGCAGAACCAGCATAGGTTGCACTATAACTATAAGACCTCAGATCTTGCATGCTTGTTGGTGCCACCCTTCCTCCAATGTAGTTTTCAATGTTGCATGCTTGGTGCCACCCTTCCTTAGATCTTGCATTCTTGAAATGAGTTTTGTTAAGTTGCACAGTAACTAGTTCACACAAATTTTGTATCTTACTGCACCTCTCTGCAATTTCTGTGTCCAGGGTTCAAACTCGTTTTAGTCTATCATAATCTGAAGCCATCTTGTCTACTGCTTGCTTTTGGGAAGTCCTTGCCACCATTGTGAAAGCTGCAACCAGGTTTGAATCTCTATAATATTGACTATTAAATAGTCATTATATATCGTTCTATTTATCAAGATTATATAATTGAGTTACTGAGAACAAAGTGCCTCGCATCTGTTATTTATTTTAGTTTTTGATCTGTTATTTATCTGAGATCAGTTAGTGTTTTGCTTTGTGCCCACCAAGGTGGTTCCATTTGACATAATTAAATTCATTGTTGTGGCCCATTTTCCTATTTTGACATGGAGATCATAATTAATGTAGTAAATCCTACCATTTTAAAGATACTATTTACTAATTTTTTGCCCTTTTCATAGAAGAAATTTTCTTCTAAAGAAGCACAAGAAATTTTGGGGGCTTTTTCAATAGAGACCACTGCTAATTTTTCCATTTCAAGGAAGTGATCCATTAGGCTTATATCTGAAGGTCCAACACTTTTGCATGACATTGATTCCTTCTGTTTTACACTTCTAAAATGCTCCAATTCTGAAATCAATGCAGAAGCCCAGGAGTCAGCACAACTAACCTTGTCATCACTGCGAATGCCAAACATTGATGACAAAGATATATCTTGCAATGCAGGATTACTTTTAGGCAGCTAGCTCCATGGTCACATTACCTCTAAATTCACTTTCCTCATTTCTAATAACAAGTTCCTTTTCAAGCACTTGACCTTCATACTTCAGGGATGCATGCATTATCTTTCTCAATGGACTCTAATCTAATCATCAGTGCATTATGATTAGCCTCTGCATGAGCCAATTGTCTTTTCAGATCTTCAATCAAATTTTCTTTAGCAATAATAGATTTATTAAGATGAGAACTTTCAACCCCAGATTTAGCAAGCCCTTTACTGGTCTCTGATAACTGCTCCTCCAAAACTATGCGTGCTTCTTCAAATTCGTTAGGAGCCTTCATGACAACATCATGAATCCTTTGCTCTTGTTCTTCTCTAACAAAATGTAACTGTTGCATACATTCCTTGAGAGCACCATCCAATTGGGCCACTCTTTTTTATAAACTAACTGCTGCAGTATTGATTCATCAATATGTTGCTTCATAGACAATGTTTTAGCTTATGCTTTCTCCCATCCTTCAAAGGGTTCTTTAGTGAGAAACTGGTAAAATTATTCTTAAGAAAAATAAATAATTGATGATTATTATTGTCCAAATTCACGAACTGAAGGGAAATGAGAAACAAACACACACAGCAATGCATGAATAATTGAATATTACTTGCCACTGCTTCTTGTACAATTTTCGTTTGTTTCTTGATCTACTCATCTTTAGCATTACATTCAGAAAGTGTAAAAGCAAGCTTATCATTTAATCTTTTTAAGTCTTTCTCCAAATTTTCTTTAGCAATAATAGATTTATTAAGATGAGAACTTTCAACCCCAGATTTAGCAAGCCCTTTACTGGTCTCTGATAACTGCTCCTCCAAAACTATGCGTGCTTCTTCAAATTCGTTAGGAGCCTTCATGACAACATCATGAATCCTTTGCTCTTGTTCTTCTCTAACAAAATGTAACTGTTGCATACATTCCTTGAGAGCACCATCCAATTGGGCCACTCTTTTTTATAAACTAACTGCTGCAGTATTGATTCATCAATATGTTGCTTCATAGACAATGTTTTAGCTTATGCTTTCTCCCATCCTTCAAAGGGTTCTTTAGTGAGAAACTGGTAAAATTATTCTTAAGAAAAATAAATAATTGATGATTATTATTGTCCAAATTCACGAACTGAAGGGAAATGAGAAACAAACACACACAGCAATGCATGAATAATTGAATATTACTTGCCACTGCTTCTTGTACAATTTTCGTTTGTTTCTTGATCTACTCATCTTTAGCATTACATTCAGAAAGTGTAAAAGCAAGCTTATCATTTAATCTTTTTAAGTCTTTCTCCAAATTTTCTTTATCAGTTAGAGGAGCATTATATTTTTTAAAATGTAATATATTTTTTAAAAAAATCTGCATCTCACGTTGCATTTTTTAATTAAACTACTATTTTCATATTCCACATGTCTGGCGTAGTTGGATGTCAAGCACTATTGGTGGTATATCATCGACATGTTTCTCTTATTGGTGGCCTCTTTATATATATATATATATATATATATATATATATATATATATTGCAAGCGTGCCTATAACTGATAAAAATAATTTAAATTTCTAATTTCAAAATTTTAAAATATTGTTTAAATTTAAAATATTATATGTATATTAGGCATTTGTTTGCTCAAATTAAGATACTAAGTTTATAAATAAAAATTATTGAAATAAGAACTATCAGCCTTATGGTTTTAACTTTTATTTTATTGTGTGTTCTATCATCATTGCATTTGAAAAGGTGTGACTTTTACTGAACAATAAGAGCTACAACCTGGAGTAAGTATCTTAATTTCCTAGCTTTTAGGAGTTTGTTTTCTTCAATTTATATTTCAAAATTTTTGTTGGTTTTTAATTATGCAGAGAAGAATAAAACAGAGAGAGAGAGTGATGGAAGAGAATATCTTTATTGAATTCAAACGGTGTACATATAGGCTGAAAAAATAACTAACTACTGAAATATAACTTATCACTAAGATTTTCCCTTTCCTTTAATCAAGGCACTATCCATAACAAACTAAACAATCTCCTAAATCTATGCAAAACAGACTTCTTATTTAAAATAAAATTAAATGGATAATTTCCACGTGCAACAGCAGTTCTAAAAGCAATTGCTAACACTTCTCCTTGCTTTAGATACTGCAAACTCCAAGTTTCATTCTCAGGATCTCGAATTTGCTAGCTGGTAAGGATTTAGTAAAAACATCAGCTATTTGCTCTTCTGTTTTGCAATAAACAAGAGTTACAGCACCATTCTTTTGTACTTCTCTCAAGAAAAACAGTTTGATGTTGAAATGTTTAGTTTTCCCATGGAATACTGGA
>PYAF01005040.1:169904-194006 GCA_007407185.1 Glycine tomentella | reverse complement strand
GTTAACAAAATATTAAAAAAAATCATCATAATCAATTAATTACCTTGGCAACCATCGGGGTGGTATGGGTTTCCCTCATAACCTTCTTTACATTTGCATCGGTAGCCATCTCCAGTGGGGGAGTCTTCACAATTGCTATTACTCATGCACGCATAATTGCTTTTACCCTTCGAAATATAACACCTCTCCTTTCCAACAGTCCAATCTACAACAAAGGGTGCCTGTTGGAACGGGAGGTCCTTTAAATGATCCAACGAGAAACTGTAGTTACCCTTTCTGACCACAAAGGAGTAGCCGCAGTTGTTGAATTCTGAAGATGAATTGAAATTGTTGAAGCTGAATGCTTGTATGCTAATATTCTTCATTCCAGGAGGTATATCTACCTGGTAATAGGAGTTATAAGTTAGTTTAGTGGTTAGAAAGAGAAGTTGAAGAGTAGAAGATAGAAGAGAGGGAGTGGTCGTGATTTCAAATCCTCTCTCTAATATTCTACTTATAAACTAACAACCCAGATTTTAAATACAGGTTGCCTTACCGTTTCGACATATTTGTTAATATCATGACAAATTATGGATAAATGCTATCAATACAGTCCTAATAGCAGTAGCAGACAATTAAAAAAACTTTGATGATGAAATCTAAACCATGGTCACAAACCGATATTTAAAACATTGCTAACAATTAACATTGACAGATAAGAAAACAAAATATCCACCTGGCAGCACCCTATCCCGATACAGTTTCCATCTCTCTGCATGCTTTGCACACTCTCTTTGCTGTCACACCTTGTCAAGCACCCCATTGAAGATGTTGTACCATCGCGATAACTGTTGAGGTAGCCATAAGAATCACAGCCTACGCTTACGAACTTGTTGTCCTCGCTAGAAATGGCGAATGCTGGAATTGTGAGAGTCTGTTCATCACCTGCTGTTCTCCATCCTCCGTCAGATTCGATTTTACAGATCTTCGAAATGAAGGCCAGCATGTCCATTTTACCATCGAGGGTTATGTTCAAAACTTGGAAGATACTGTTTCCGCTATATAGAGAGGAGTTTTTGCAAGTGAGCTCCAATGGGTCCTCTAAGTAACAGTTTTCGCCGGTGACTGAAGATTTTCCTATGCCAAATGGATACGGTATTTGTGAAACACTTCCGCAAGAGTTTGGGCAGCCGGGCAGGGCTTGGTCAGCTGCTGCTAATGCAATCAGCAACAGCATAATTAGTTGCATCTGCATGGCCTTCAATCCCATTGTTTGTAATTTTATGCTCAATATATCACTCCCATGTTAGAACTTGCTCTATCTACAGTGTATGTAGTTCTGAAGTGATACGATAAAGTGGTTGCTGGTTACTCTAAGAACCAATTTATATATTAATAATGATAGGTACTAGTGATAGCAGCTTTGTCTCTTAACTAATATTATAGTAAAACAATTGGGATAAAAATACTCATTTTATATAAGCTCGAGATTAATTACTGCATCCAACAAAACTATTTCTTGCCAATACTATGATAAAAACAAATTTATAACAAGAAGGATTTTAGATCGACGGGATCACCTATGATTAAAATGAGAATGAAAATTGAAAACAACGCTTTGTCAACACACATCCTATCTGTCCGTCAACTTTTATGTTACCTTGATGTTATCGCAGTAAATTATTTAACTTTTTTGAGTTAGTTATTTTCATAATGAAACTTATGGACTAATATATCATTATACGTGATTAGAGTATTGTATATAAAATTTCACGCAGGATTAAAGTGAGAAAGAAATTTCAAAACAATACTTTGTCGACACACGGCTGATCAGTCCGTCAACTCTTAGCTTGTTGTTATCACAGTAAAATATTTAACTTTTTGTGTTAGTGATTTTCAAGATGAAAGTTATTGAATAACAGTACATCATTGTACGTGGTTAGTATAGTAGGAATTTCTGAGATACTTGAAATTGAATGTGTAATAATGTGTTTCTTTGGCTTGCTTTCGTTTATTTTGTCTAGTCACCAAAAAAAATAAATTAATGCTCGTGCTAAGATAAACTGGCATAATCTAATATGTTTTTCTAATGACAATAACCGTGCCAAAAAAAATGCAGGGATAATAATTTTCACCATGCAATTTTTAAACTATAAACCTGTTAAATATGGTATGATATAATTAATAAATAATTTTATTCCTTATATTTATTGTCAGGTTTGTGTTTATAGAAAAAATATATGTTAAAAAATGTCACAGAAGAGATATTTCAAGTTCATCCAATACTTTAACAAATTCAGTTATAGTCTTTGGAAATCAATCCTATTCATAAATGATATTAACCCTCCTTACTAAACCTCATCCCATCTTCTATTTATTAATAAAAAAATGTTATGTTGGAACACATGTCATCAATAGAGTAAAAAAATTTCCCGCTCAAAATCTTTCTTCTCTTATCTTTTACTCTTTTTTATTAGAAAAAAATACATAAGGTGAGAAAACCTTCCTTCTTTCTCTCAAGGGAAAAACAGGACATGCAGTGGCTTCACATTCAAATTTCAATTTTTGAATAACTTCCTTATTTCTATCAAGGGTAAATGTTTCTTCTATCATAATCTCTTCTTCTCCTTTCTCTCATCCGTCTTCACATTTTTTTTACCACTTTTCCTTTCCCTTTCCACTCTTTTCTTCCAACAGTTTTTTTTTTATCTAGCATGGAAAATGGATTGGATTCTGATGCTTGTCATCATTGGAATTATTATTTCCTCTTCACATGTGCGTGAAAACTCTCTTCTTTGGGTTCTATTGGAGGTCTGCCGTCACTGTTGCCGGCCATCATAACAAGGTAAGTTATTTCTTTTCAATCAGACTTCATTTATGCATGTATAATAATTATAATAATAATAATAATAAATTTGCTGTAACAATTACTGTAGCTTGGCGCTGATAGCGTGGGATCTGGTGTTGATAGCGTGGTACTGTAGCAGAAAGTCATTTTTCACGTTTTTTGGTGCCATCAGCGTCAAAGTGGCGCCACGAGCGCCACAGATGCTGGATTTTGGTGCCAGGAGCACCAGGATGGTGCCAGGGGCGCCAGATACACTGGATTTTGGCGTCATCAGCGCTAGAGTGGCGCCAGGAGCGCCACAGATGCTGAAAACTGGTGTCAGGAGCGTCAAAGTGACGCCAAGGGCGCCAGATGCACAGGAAATTGGCGCCAAGAGCGCCAAAGTAGCGCCAAGGGCGCGGCATGTCGGTCAGGCCACCTATAAAAGGCTAAATCACGATTTTTCAAGAGGAAACCACTGTTCCTCTTTCTCCCTGAGTCTGGATCGCCATTAATGCACCTTAGAAGCTTCAAACCTTCATCATAAACCATAAAACACCTCCTAATCACCTTTAATCTTGAATTGAACCATTTAGGAGCCAATTTCAGCCTAGTTTGGAGAGAACCCCCATTCCTTGAGCTTCTTGAGAGAGAGCTCAGCTTTGGAGAGGAAAAGAAGCTGGTACAAGGACGCCAAAGCTAGGAGAAAGACTTCTCCAGCCTTCCTTGACGGAATTAAGGTAACAGTTTAATTCTTGGAATGGGAGATTGGATGAATAGTAACCAAATGACTATAGGGCTGGAATTAGGCTTAGGTTCTTTAGAAAAGAATAATCAGGAGGTTGTTCTGAGAGATATGGAACCTTGAAACTGGAATTGTGATGAAGTTTGAATTTGGCTTTGGGAAGGAAGAAGTGTGTGTGAATGAGAGGTACTATGGCCTGTATTAACTCAAGTACCTTTACAAGAGTTGTTCATAAAGCCAAATTAACGGTGACAACATGTTGATATGTCTGGTTTGGCAGAGTTGGATAATTGTTAGTTCTTGGTATTAGTGAAGCCTTGAATTGAGTTGTATAGAGTCTTAAAGGAACTTTGAGGCCTTAGTTAGACTGAGGCAGACCATTGAGTGTCAATGTGTGGCCTAGTAGAAGCTGGGCTAAGATAAACCTTAAGTTAGAAGACAGAAATTGATTATAATAGGAAGGATGTTTCCTTCCCTTTGAACGGTCGAACACCGTTTCTGATTACTTATTCCATGCCTATTGTAGAGCGTGAAGTGCACATCGCTGGCAGAGCTCACCACGAGACCAGGGGAGCTGATTCTGAGCTGCGATCAGGTAAGCTCAGTGTTCTTGGGGGATTGTTTCCCCTGTTTATGTTCACCACACCCAAAGAGGGTGATGTTTGATGTATTTGTATGCTGATGATGTGATGATACTGAATATGTATTGAATGTTGATGATATGGCTTGATGGTTGTTGGCAATTGAGTGCCAGCCAGATCCTGAGATAGGGTATATGTGTATTGTTTACACTGAGATATTGTATGTTGTTGATTATGACGATGGTATTGATTACACTAGTATAGTGTATGCTCGTATGGATTCTGTTATGAGATGATTGTGACGTGATTGTATAAGAATCTACTGGCCAGTAGTATGAGGAACTATGGAACCCTTTGGGAATGTTCCTACTCGGTGGATGATCTCCCTCGGGATAATCCATAGGCATCCATGTAAGTTCTGAATAGATGTACCCACTCGGTGGATGATCCTATTCAGGTATTGGGCGGCAAGTCCTGAGTAGATGTACCCACTCGGTGGATGATCCTATTCAGGCATAGATTGAGTGAGTCCTGAGTAGATGTACCCACTCGGTGGATGATCCTATTCAGGAACTCAAATGAAAGTCCTAAGAGAATGTACCCACTCGGTGGATGATCTCTCTCAGGCACTGTGTATTGTTTGCTTATGCTCGTGCATACAAATTGTTCTTGCGAGCCATGAAGGCTAATTGTATGATGTAGTTTTACATGATTTGATTTCTGTTATGCTATATTATATGTATATATATATATATATTTATGTGCTGGAGAGTGAACCAGGGGGAGGGAAACCTCTGAGGACCCTGAGTTTACTGGGATGATTATCTCACCTATGTTTGGGGCTCATATTGCAGGAGCTGAGACTGAGATCACTGAGAGATCTCAAGGCAAGAGGCCTGAGCTGGGATAGAGTGAAGATAACCCTAGGTTTAGATGACTAAGCTTGCTAGCTCGCTTTTGTTTATTTGATCTGTATTTTGGGAATCCTAGGGAATAATTGTATAGTTTTGAGAATCATGTATAAAAGTGTATATTATACTTGATTCAAGCTTCCTTAAATATTTATTTCCATGCTTGCTGCGTTGTTGTGATATTGTATAATGATAATACGCCGGGTGCACACGGGGTATTACAGCATGTACGTAGGTCTCACTATTCATATCATGCGTATACAAATATCTGACACATAGAAATGGAAAGTCATCGAAAACGTTGTCAGCTATATTCAAACTTTAGCAGCATATTGACATTAAATCAATCCTTCCTGAAAAGTAGATTTGCTAGAACACAAATTTTCTTATTTTTAGTGAGACACACATAGAGATACAAATCAATGCTCTTGAGATCATTGCTTGCACAAGATAATAAGCTCATTGCTTGGAGCTGAACTTATATGTTTAGGAGAGTCAACAGTCACTTCAAATTTGCACCAGCTAACCTGTAAGCACAAACAAGGTGCTAGGATTAAATCAAGGTGGCCGGAATAAAGGGCAAGTCATATACATTACGTCTACTGGATGCCCAACATAAAAATCTCACCCTTCGAGAAGTTGAGCTTGGAGAAAAGTTTGAAACCTGTAGCCATGAAGGCCCCTTTATCTTTCTTTTAATAAAAGAAAAGCTCAAGCGCACTGCAAGTTGTAATAGTTAGTTCACCTGTTTAATTTATGGACACTCTTGGCACAAGTGGGGGATATAAGTACAAAACCCTTAGCATGATACTAGGAAACACAAATATTTAAAATACACACTATGTATAACAAAATTCATGTTTTTGTTACCAAAAAAAGTTTAGTCTCTACTCTCAAGAATTAAGTCAGCTCCTCAATCCTCTTGTCAAAAAGAATTAAATCAGTGTAATATTCTGTTTCAGAGATCCGACAGTTATTTGAAACTTCAAATGCATAGTTATTGGGAAATTAATTTATCTTCACAAAAACGAATCCTGCAGCAGTTAAAATGTTGAAAATTGAAAAAAGAAAAAAATATAAAAAAAAAACATGCATAACAAGCTTTAGAAAAACTCAAATTGTTACACTTTCCACCGTCTTCAATAGTCCCATCTTTAGAATCATCATTGTGCTTTTGGTAGTTATGTTTCTTTAGAACTTATATTAAAGATTTTCTTCACCTTTTGATATTTTATAAATCGTCTCATGCATGGACCTTAGAAGCGAGGTTCTGCTTCTGGAAGGACATTTAACTAAGGCTTTGGCTTTCAAAAACAATTTCTGGA
Source organism: Glycine tomentella (assembly GCA_007407185.1). Classification (NCBI taxonomy): domain Eukaryota; kingdom Viridiplantae; phylum Streptophyta; class Magnoliopsida; order Fabales; family Fabaceae; genus Glycine; species Glycine tomentella. The sequence goes on along the minus strand of PYAF01005040.1, from coordinate 187,638 downwards.
AGTACACTTAAAGCTGAGTGAACTTGCATTTCACCTTGGGTATTGATTTGCAATTATAGCCTTATGCTCTTCATGAATTTCAATCGGGCTCGGACCATGCCATAACCATAGTGTTCATCAAGTCATCACTCACCTTGGTGCAAGATATAATTCTTGCACCAAAATAAAGTTGTCATCAAGTCCAAGATGCAAAATTGGACGAGATATTAAATTGCAGCGGAAGAAGGAAACATTACGGTTGTCATTTAAGATATTTAAGTTTAAATGGAGAAAGAAAAATAGATGACATGCCGAGTTCTAGGTCTTATGAGTTGCTTGGGAAGGTGATTTTTAGGGTTGTAGATTTGAATTAATTTGCTTTGACCTGTAATCTATGTTTTAAACAAATAATTTTAATGGAACAAATTAAGATGGCTCCAGCAAAGGTCAGTCAAATTTCTTCAATGAACTTATCATAAGCAAGGTAGAAATAAGCAGGACCCAAAATTTCTTCAATGAACTTGTCTTAACCAAGGTAGAAATAAGCACGACCCTAAATTATATGCACCTGCAAAAGATTACGATGAAGAAACTTAGTCCCTTATCCTCGTTAAAAATTTATATTGCCTATTGTTTAGTTCCTACTTAATTTCACCTCCTTTAAAAAGAGTACTCCCTTGGAAAAGTAATTCCCAACGTAAGACAACCTTCATCTTAACGGCCAAAAATCAAGCATGTTAGCTTTCGCCCAGTTGCTCGAGGCCTCTAGGACTATATTATGAACCATGGCCTCAGTTAGCCCACTTATGCTATCGATTGGCCCACCAAAAATGGGGGTTGAGGCCCACACAAGTGCATCGAAAGAGGAAACCTCAGACCGTCAAGATGCATCGAGGGATTCTGAGTAGAATAGGATCAACATCTTTATACCAAATTTTGTAAGAACACTTTTATTGAAATGGTTAACAATATACAGTGTTCTAACCACTATCACGCTCATTAATTAATTCATAGTACATGCACATGTACAATTTTTGAAATTAAAAATCTCTTGAAGGAAGGAATTATTTTATTGAATTGAGATTTTGAATTCATTGTGTCTGTACATTCACAGGCAGAAATCGATGAATTGAATAGGCGCAGCCGACGATAGAATTCATCAAAGTTCATCCATTTCATGATGAATGATACGGACTGACCAAAACCTCGGAACTATATTGATATTTTAGCCTTTACATATATATCAGTTTCTTCAAAAGCATGATGGAGGCATAAAGTTAAAAAGCTAATAGTTTAGCAAAAATATGAATCTTTCTCCCAACATTTTCCTACAATCTCAACGACATGGGACAAAGGCAACATACCCAAAATAGTATAGGGTCAGTTATCTTTTTCTATAAAATTTTTATGCAAAATGCAAAGTGGTCCATGGAAAATACATGGTTCTTTTAGTTATTGTCTTTTAAACGGGTAAGGTACTAGCTAGTCCCCACCCCTTCAACATTTTCCCTCGTCCAATACATAATCTTTCAATCCCAATAAATATGGTTGTTTGTCTATGGTTATATATCATCCACCTGATCGATGACATACCAACCAATTACTGTTCCTTGTCCTTAGTCATGTCCTCATCCTTACCTCTATTTGGTGGTTTCTTGTACACAATTTGTCTCATCGTTCCTCCAATTTCAAGTACGGGTCTTTGGAATGAGGTGAAAACTGTAGGAAAACGTAGACAATTATTCTGGAAACCTTGAGATGAAACATTATCCTCTCAATTTTATTTATGAAATCTCAAGTACGTAGACGGGTACAAAGGACTCGAGTAGTTCTTTTCACAAGGATGTAAAAGTGTATGTGTGTACATTTGTTTTCGGCTTATTATTTATAGTGCTTGTCTTCTGTCTTTCAAGAAATATCCACCCTTCTCATTTTTCTTTTGTCTTTGTATGCTACTCATGTCCAATAAATTTAGCATATTAAAGATAGGTAGATAATTCAAGGATGAGTACGTGTTGAAAAATAACCATAAGTGTGTATGTGATTTGAATTATTTTTAAAAAATATTTTTTTTTGTTAATTTTTTTATATCGATAAGTTTAGATGAGTTGGATCTTAGGGTTAGGGTTAATCAGAACTAGGACATGCATGTCTCAAGATTCAATGAAGGCTTACTCATGTACCTATAGATTACTTACTAATAAAATTTTTAATATTGACAGTGAGAATTAAATCCACATTCTTGTAAAATGAGTTTGATTCTGATCGTACGGATCAACTTTTGTTGGCTTAGTTAACCCTTTGATCAAACTTATCTTTTACACACAATATCATTGCTGAATCGAACTCTTAAATCAGTTGTGCAGTTAATTGTACGTGTATATGGTTGTTCTTCTTTAATTTGGACTTAGCTTTTCCTACGGTAAAGAAGATTAGACACCCCATGACTCTGGTTTTTCTTTTTTTGTTAGCAAGAGAAAGTTTATTTGACAAGGGGTACAAGAGGTATCTCAACCCATATACATGATTAGCATCAACATTCCAACAATACCTATATCCACATATATTTTACCCATTCACACCTGCATCACTTGACAGAATTTATATCTATATCAATATTATCTACATCCGTATACAGTGGCGGAGCCACCTTAAAACCAGCAAGGACCTTGGCACTAGCTTAAAAAATTAAATTTACAGTTATATTAAAGAATGAATTTTTTTTTAATAATTATATGTACTTATATAATTAATTAGAATTAAAAATAAAATTTGGTACTACCTAAAAAATAAAATTTAGTACTACTTAAAATTTGGCATTACCTAAAATTAGAAGCTGGCTCTGCCACTGTCCCTATAATTATTTTCTTTGTTTTTTATTCATCTCTATATTTATCATTGGCCTGCAGACTTTTCAGATACACCATATAGAATTTGTCGAACATTGACATAATGACTCTTTGTGAGAACATATAATGCAGCATATTAGACCTGAAGTTAATTAAGTTGTAGATAGCTTCACAAAATTCATATTATCTTCACAGGTTCAGTCCAAATATTTTGAAGGGACTACTGGGATATTGTTTGTAGTCTTCTTCTACCAAAAAAAATGTGATGTGATGACATGCGATATAAAAAAAAATTGAAATTCATTTTGTAGAAATGAAAGTATAAATAATGTGTAAATCTTGATTATCACACATGTTTGCAATATTCATAAATCTTCATGCACTTGTGTAATATTGTATTACTTGATTTTATTTGAAGTAACTTGCCAGTTTTACTATTTATAATTATTAAATTCAACTTGAGCAAAATTATCTTCCATAAAAATACACTTAGTTTTAATCAAGAAAAGATTGTTTATCGTACATCAATCACTTGCATACAAAATGTATTTATTTACAATGTGTTTTTAAGTACTATGAAACATTGAAAACTTTTTGAAAAAAATACGTATACTATAGCATCAAGTACTCAATATCTCTAGTAAGCAAGTCTTAAGCAAGGAAATATTTGTTAAGAATATGTTTGGGAAGAAGTTATATAATTTTTTTTAGGAAAATAAAAATGGTATTCAAGTGAGTAAGACGGGTATTCTATAGCCTAAATCAAAACAATGGAAAAAGCCAAAGAAATCTCATCCATTTATACACCCAAGAGGATGAATTCATCAAATAAGAAAACTAATAATTGCTTCCTCCAAATTTAGCCCTTGGTTCATTTTGAAAGATAACGCCAATCTTAGCCTACCACAAGTAAACACAATCACATGGCAAAAGATAATTTGTCCAACTCTCTTACAAGTACATTTGTGGCATGTCATTGTAATTAACTTAGTTATTTGATTAGGTTATATGTTTGTTTCACCAAATCAAGGTTTTTAAGAAACGACTTTATCTCACTAATTTAGAATATTATTCTAGCATTTGAGTTTTCGACTTATAGCTTCTTTTTTTTTTTTTTCATTTTCACCCCAGAATACTTATTTATTGAACCATTTAATAATAGACTACTTATTTGGTGCCAATGCTTCTCAGTTCTCAGAAGTTGCAGCTCCAAGCATAGCTGGCGGTATCAAAGTTCAACGGCGATGACGAGTTCCAAACCTAGTTTGAAGATGGTGTTGTTGGAAGGACACAGTCATATTGGAAGTTGGAATCGACGAGGGCGACATGGAGGGAGAAAATATGGCTGGGAGGAAGAGGGGGTGATAGAGGGGAGGATGGTGTTGGAAAAGACTTTGGCAAGGATCTGGTTGTTGGGTACGCTAATGGTGAAGTGCATGTCAGTGCTAGAGAGGGCTCAAAGGATGTCGGGGTCGACGCGGAGGAAAGGTTAGGATACCAGATCAGATAAAGAATGGGAAGGGAAAGAAAAAGTAGGTTTGGATTTTAGTAGACAAGCATCATACACATAAGTTCAAAAAAAGTAGTACATTATAATTTTAGAAGGACAAAATTTTATAAAGACTAAAAATAAACTTTGAGTATTTACATGAACGAAAAAAACATATTTTAACATTAAAAAATGAACTTCACTTTGCCATTAATTGAGTGATTTGGATGTGGTTTGTTTTTCTCAAGCGGGAGCTTTATACACTGTTTAATATATTTCTAACTTCAATTTATGAAAATTGAAACATGATATTATTTTAACGGTTAAGTTATATGATGTAAAAGAGAGTTAGAAATACTCATTCTTCATAGAATTATTAATGTCATTGAAAAACAGAAATTTAAAACTTAAGCACGAAAGAATAACTTAAATTTACAAGTTATTTCACTAAAATTTGGATCCAGATTAACTTCTAATTTTAATAAGGTTAATTTATTCAATTCTATAACACTATGCTACTTTTAAAATTATTGATTGTTCCCACAAACAAAATAAACAAAACATTTTTAGCTTGTTTTGTCTGCACTAACACATTTTCTAGAAAAATTTCTCAAATGTCATTTATCTCATAATTGCTCTAAATCAAGATGTTTAACTATGATATTCTTAAGTGATGAATTACCAAAAAGTACCTTGTTGATATATAAATAGTATTAATTAATTCCTTTACGACATCCTTATTTGCACTGGATCGCTCTGTATACAATTCATTCATGTCCTCTTAGTGAAAGTCTGTCAGGAGTCACTCATTGCCTATGCCTATTCTCTTTTGCATATGCAACCACTCCCTGTTCTCGTCAATGTCCAAGACGTTACAAATCTTAATAATTTTAAAATATATAACGTAGTCATTAATTTGTACACAATTTCTTAGTAATTACATTTAGTCTAGATAATTCGTAGCAAATTAATTGCAAAATGTTAATTTCACATGTTTCACTACTACAAAACAAAACTATTAAATCGATTAAAATAAAGATATTACACTGATTGTTCAACCCATGTAGTATTGAACATCTTAAAAATACACACTTTTTTACATCAGTTAACAAAACAACCAATGAAGAATTAAAAAAATATATAAACATTTCCTCCACTAGAGTCTATGTAAACTTGTGGAAGTTTCGTAGACTCGACTCATAGGCTCGAATCGTAAGAGTCTACTTCAAACAAAAAAAATAGTAAATTACTCCTCTGCCTAATCTGTACACATTTCTACACAAGTAGAACAACAAAATAAATTACCCTAGCCTATGCAACTCAATATTGAAAAACCACAAGATGTCCATATCCCCTTTTAAATTTGGGCTGCAAGGGAGAAAAGAAGATACAATACATATTGTTCTGCTCAATGAGAACAGAAATGGCCAACGAGCGATTGTTGGATGATTTATGTAGGATCAGACTCTCCCTTCCCGAGAAGCTTATGAAGATGAAGCTACTAATGGAAGAGAAGATCACAGCGGACACGATGAAGCAATTGGGGTGCTATGTGTGCCGTGTGAATGGAAAGAGAGAGTCAGAATTGTGTGTGTACCTTTCACCATGGGTAGTGTTTTATTTATAGGAGACTGACCTGGTTCTTGTTGATAAGTTGTTGGAGTCTCTTATCATCTTTCCGGGATATCTGGATATGCAGATATATGTTATCTGCAAGTTCCCGCTTTTATTCGGTTGTAACAATAAGCTTGGTGATTTACGAATTCGAATTTATAGGATAACGATAGGATATCTTTTATCCGTAACACATATATAATCCAGTTCCAATGGAGAAAAGAAGTTCAAAGATGATTGTGAATGCTACATTTGACTTATTAGCTGTTCCATTTTTAAAATAGAACCTGTCTATTATATGTAAATATATATGCTACATTTGGCTTGGGATTCTAGAATTAGCTTGAGAAACATGCTATGATCTCTTAACAATGTTAGCCAAGTATCAATTTCTGCTACTTCGTAACATTTCTTCAAGTTTTAACTTTCAACTCAACAATGTTTCATAAAGTAATAAAGATTTCCTGTGTAATAATATTATCAACATATCCAGCATATCTAGTGCCTAATATGGCACAAGATAAACATGAGAACAATGGAAATATAAGCTTCGACAACTGAAATTGTTGCATAAGTACAAACTAACCTTACAGATTGCCAAAGATATGGTAGTGATCCAAGCCTGAAAAAAAGGGGGGGAAATAAATGAATGGTACAATGAGCATATATAGTTCATACTTCATAGCAATCACACACACACACATTGTTTCAGGCACTTGAAACAGCCAAAATACATTTCATAAATCACAATCCAGTCAGGCAACATATAAGACCACTATAGGTCTTAGAAACCAAATTTTAAGAGCTTATCCCAATTTTTGGAATATATTCAGTGAGTGCTAATTACCAATGTTTACAGAAGAAGTAAGCTGAATTTAAGCCCATCTAATAGGAAGCGGATGAATCAGATAAAAACAAATTTTCAGCAATACATGTATATAGCATAAACTCACAAAATACATCATCACACTAAAATTAATAGCAGATCAGACACAAACCTCTCTTTCTTCTTCCCAATCTTCATCCAATACTTCTTCCTTTCCTGCCTCAACAGGGGTGGATAGGGCAGCTGCTTTAGTAGAATGCTATATCGTTCCTTTCGCTCTTTTATTTCCAACAACTTTGATTCTGCAGCTCTCTGACATTTGAACCTAGCGATCTGCACAATAGGATTCAAACTTATAGTGCCTGAATTCTATACAAAATCATGTTATATAATTTATACAAAAAAAAAAATGTACACCTTCATGGCCCTTTGATCAACAACAGTTTTTGGTGCCCCATCAATGTAAGATTCTAACTCCTCTTTAGGGAAGGGGTGATGCCGACGACCACGGAGCGTGGGAGAAGAATGAACTTACCAATCCTTGTAGACCAAGGAGCGACGCCGACGACCACAGAGCGCGAGAGAAGAATGAATGGACCACAGCGTGATGACCACAGCGCGATGACCACGGCGCGACGGGAGAGCAACTACCACGGAGTGATGACCACAGCACGACTACAATGACATAGCGAAGGCACGCACGCACGAAACGGTGAACTGAGGAAAGTGAGCGAAGGAAATGCGCGAAAAAAGTAATTTCATAACCCTACAAGCCGCGGAAAACAATGTCGTTTCGCATAACCCCGAAATCGCCAAATTGCAACTAGACTCGTGATTCAACACCCAGTGCACCGATTCTACTCCGAGTCTACTGATTTTACTCGAAAAAACGATTCTACATGCGATTTAACTCGCTGAGGCTTAGTAGAATCGTAAAATCGGACGATTCTACATTTAAATCGCGATTTTGATAACCATGGAGGCCCCACTATACTGCCACTGCCCACCACCTAAAATACATCTTTTCTCAACCAATGCACACCACTACATTAATAATTATACACCCCACTAAATGCATGCAACCGATTTCTCAACATTAAAAAAACTTATGCTGCACTTTGAGAAATTAAAATGGGGGAATCGATTTTTCACTTCCAACAATGTCTTGGATTCGTATTATTTGGATAATTTTTTATTTGATTTGTATTTTTGGGATGAAAAATCACATGATATTATTTCAACTTTTAAGTTATATGGGTGTAAAAGACAGTAAAAAATACTCATTATTCATAATATTATTAATGCTATTAAAAAATAGGAATTCAAAACTTAAGCACAAAAGAATAAGTGAACTTTACAAGTTATTTCATTAAAATTTGAATCCAGTACAAATTAACTTCTAATTTTTAATAAGGTTAATTTATTAAATTCAATAACACCCAACTACTTTTAGGATTGCTCATTGTTCCCACAGGCAAACATAACATTTTTCAGTGTGTTTTGTATTCACTAACACACTTTCTGGAAATCCAAAATATTACTTATCTCATAATTGATACAAGTAAATCACACTTAACTATAAGATTTTTAAGTGATGAACTACTGAAAAATAGATACATCTATAGATAATACTAATTAATTCCTTTAAGTAATTCTCAATTGTAAAATCACATACCCACAGTCTCTGGATAGTTTCTTTCTTTATCTTAAAGGATGACATCCCAGACTGAAAAAGGATCAAATAGGCAGATAAGATCTTCTTACCCGCAGTAATGACAACCAGGAACACGACTTCAAGAATATGATTTTCTTCGTCATGTTTCTTGTTATAGGTGCATTGACTTCATTCTTAATTAGGCCTAGACCCAATAAAGCTCGAACAAGATTGCTTTAATGGAAAGAACAAGCAAACAAATTGAAATTGCTAACAACATAGGGCAATATCCAAATATAATAGAGCTCGCTTACTAGACAAAACCGGGCCTTTATGGCTGGAGAAGAAGCTATCGAACAGTGTCTTATAGAAATATAAATAACATAAAAAAAAAAGTAAATCAACAAAGCCGATAAGGAATGGAATTGACAAAATTCACCAATGAGACAATAAAATCTCGCTTGTGTTTTGGGGAAAAATGAGAAAAAGCAATGAATCACCTTTGCTTTCTCTATTTATAGAGTAAGCATGAGGGGTTTGTAGTGAAATGTAATTGAAATACAGCATTGGATAAAAATCAATGGATGTCATTACTTGACTCAATCTATCTGGGTGATTGAAGGCATATCACGATCGATGCTTCTTATAAGTTGCTTTGATTGTTGTGAACATCCCCAACCAATAAGAGGAGTGGGTGCCATACTCACTAAGAGGTGATAATAGTGGCTCCTCAATATGCCTTTATATATTCTTTCTCATTCGAGTATGTATTCAATTCATTTGTGTATTTCTCCCATAAATGTTTGTCAACAGTCACTCCTTATCTGTGCCTTTTTCTCATTTGCATTGACGATCATTCCCCATTCTTCTCAGCTTCAAGGATGTTACAAATCTTAATATTTTAAATATATCCGATCTAGAATTAAAAATAATATAAAAAAATATTTCCTTCTGTTAGATTTTAAGGAAGCTGCAAGAAGAAATGACGCAAGGATAACTTGGAGTTTTAGCTTTTTACATGCCCAATCATTAGTGGCATTTCTAATTGTCTAAGTCACTCAAGTTATTTCCTTATGATCCTTCATGCATTTGCATTATCATTCTCATACATACATATCTTTGATTATAAAACTAAAATGGTTAAATGGTTTATCAAAACTCAAGTTCTCATGGTTGAAGTTTTTGAAATATGAAAAACTCCCTATTTTAATCGATTACTTGCTTATGTAATCAATTACATGTGTTTGTTTTAAATGTGGAAAAGCCATGAAGAACATATTAATTGATTACCATTTGTTGTAATCGATTACATGATGTTAAATAAAAACCATGCATTTCTGCTTTAATCGATTACCATTTATTGTAATCGATTACATAGACTTTTTCTGGAAAACATGTTGTGTTGCTTTAATCAATTACCATAACTCATAATCGATTATATAAGTCTTTTGAACATTCATGTCTTGCTGCTTTAATCGATTACATGACGATATAATCGATTATTGTGTTCATAAATACTTTTCTAGAAAGCTTAAGAACAGTTTAATCAATTAAATGATGTATTAATAGATTACATTTGATGAATTAATTGATTACACTAACGATTTAATCGATTACAGTCTGTTAAATCAGTTTTTCTATAAATTTGATTCTAATATACACCTGAATTCATTTCTACGAAATACCCACTTACTCACAAAGCTTTAGATTCTCTGAAAGAACTCATTTTGAGTGAAAAACATCTTCATCCAAATAAAAAATTCCTTATTGATTAGTAATGAAGATCTAAGCAACATTTACAAACAAAGGTTTTCAAGAAAACATTTTCTACTATTATGCATTCAATCTCTGCTTGATTGATTGTGTTCATCTCATTCATTTGCAAAGGATCATGAGGTGATATCTTTCTTGAACCTTAGAATGTGTTAATTCTATTGTTTGTTTAAGATTTTGAGTTGATTTCTCAAAACAAATAGTTTATTTAAAGTTGATTATGGAGAAGGGTTCTATAGAGGGTAGAACTGAGTAGTGTTCTCAAATTCTAGATCTTAGAAATCTATAGGGTTTAGATTTTGTATCTTTGTCTAGAGTTGACAAGGAAAATCTATTGTAAAATCTTGTAAAGAACAATATTTGTTTAGTGGAATCTCTAACCAAGAGTTGGTTGGAAGTAACTAGATGTAGCCTCCAAGGTTGAGAGATAAACTAGTATAAATTGTTGGGTTCTTTATTCTAATTTTGTTCATTTCTCATTGTTTGAATTTGGGTGATCAAGAAATTATCAACAAGGTTTATTTTCTGGCATTACTTGAATCTCAAAAGTGATTTTGGTTAGAAGAAAGATTTTGTTTTAAAAGACTTTAAGTGATACGATCCTTACAAATTTCATAAATTGTTTTTAACAAAAAAATTTAAGTTTCTGATATAAACCAATTCACCTCGCTCTTGGTTTATTTGATTAGCATTCATTGTATTTTCACCTTCCCTAGAGGTGCCACTGTATTGCCACTGCCCACCACCCAAAATACATCCTTTCTCAACCAATGCACACCACTAGCATCCAACACATAGTACAAAAAGCAAGAAAAAAACAGTAACAACGTAGAACATTGTTGGCATGCTCGACCATCGACTCCTTCACCTCGATGGTGTAATGCCTTCACCTTGATGTTGTTGCACCATCATTCCTTCATCCCAACGCTGAAACCCCAATGCCACTGTGTTCGAAGCTAAAATATCGATGTCATTGCTCCTTCACTCTAATGTTGTTATGCCTTCACCTTGATGTTGTTGAGGACGATGATGACCTTCTTGTAGTGGTAGTGAGGACAGTGAAAGGCTTCGAGTGTGAGAAAAGAGAGGAGGAAAGAGGCGTTGTTGGAGAAAGGCTTCGACGTTGTGGGAAGAGAGAGAGGTAGAGAGGCTTGCACCTTGATGAAGGAAATAAAGAGAAAGAGATAGGTGTAGGACTCCCAAGCTTGCGCCTCTAATGTAGAATGTTTTCTACATTGGTTAAAATTTTAAAGGATGTAAAAAAATATTTTTTCCATTAATTATATCGACAACCAATGTAATAATAATATTCACTAATTTACAAAATTGTCACCATATTTTTCTTACATTGGTTCCTTAAAGAACCAATGTAAAAAGCTATTGTCGAATGTGTTTTTTGTGGTAGCGATTTTAAAAATACTAGGAGACAATAATTTCTTATATCTCACAAGATGCAATTTTTAGGATACTATGGAATATTTCTTAATTTGATGAAAGAATGTTAAATTTTTTGCAAAATTTTCTCATTACTTTTCCTACTTACTACATAATGAATTATATATATATATATATATATATATAATTTTAAAACATTAAACATTATTATATTTTATGTAAAACGTGCTATACAAATATTAATTTCTCGTTGCAAATGATTTTTTTGAGTGAAAAAATAAAACACCTATCCATCACCTCCATATATGGAATACGAGTATGTGTTCAAGATTATATTCGGACATATTCTTGCATGTGGGGACTTGCAAGAACTTAGTTTGTCACTTTTAAGTCTTTTTTAACAGTTCAAATTTTATTAATCTTTAAATTTGGAATAAATTGTGTTAGAAGGAAAATGTCTATCTTGTACGTATTATCGTATTCACAGTCTCCAATAAAGATTAGTTACAGGGAGATTATTGATTATTTCATACCGATATCATACTAAAGAAAAGCAAACACTGTGGTTATGTAAATGAAAGCTAGAATGCATTCAGCACCTTTAGTGGTAGATCCCAAATTGAGATCTTAGACCATTTTTTGGCGGATCCCATAGTGCCACGTAGGATTGAAGATCTCTTAAGATCTGTGATATTTTTTCTTTTATTGGTAGATCTCAAATTGAGATAATTTTAATGAGTTTCACATGGACCCAACTTTTGAATATTTAAAATTAAATTAAATTAAATTAATTAAGTAATTAATTTTAATTAATAAAACATGTAAAAAATATATGAATATTAATAAAACATATAATTAATTTTAAGTAATTAATTTTAACTTTTAATTTCATTTTATTTATTTTTTTCATTTTTTTTCATCCTGTCACATAAAAAATTATTTTTTTAACATGGTGTAGATCTTCAGGGTTCTTGAGGAAGAACCGAATCTCCACATGGAGATTTGCTTTCCCTCTTTAGTGGTGAATCTAGAAAAAAAGAGATCTTAAGCTGAAGATCCCTCCCTAAGATCCTCCACTTAAGTTACTCTATAATTTTAATGAGTTTCACACGGATTAGTGTCGAAATTATGTAAACCAGAAACCTTAGTTGCATAGATATTATATATATAATCCACCATAAAGTTCCTAGCAATAAATTGAAACACGCCGTACGTAGTTGAATTAAGTTACATAAAAATTTTCACGTTTTGGACTGTAGGAAACGAACAGGGGGCAATTTAATGCGGCACTGCGTCTGGACCCTCTAGTAAAAGCAAAGGAGCAGAACAGAATCTATTTGTTGGTTAACCTAAAGGGTTTGTTGTTTGGAGGATAGCAACCACTTGGTGAAGTTTTGCAGTGTAGCTTCGTCGGCTCTGTAGTACTTTTGTGTGAATTCAAGCAAAGTCGACCATGTGAAATCTGGATACTGGTTTGTCCCATCCCTACGCACAATATCCTCTGGGGCTCTCACCACCTTGTCCTCTTTCGGGCACAGAAAGAATGCCAAGGACCTCCTCTCTTTGTACTTGTTAACCACTGCCCTATGCAGGCAACTCTTGTATCTCCCATTTGATAATGCCTGAACAATAACCCAACAAATAAGTTAAGATATGATACACCCTTCTCTAACCAGATTCTTATGTTACATAAAAGTTTTAAGCTATTTGAGCGGAAAGAGAGCAGAAAATAAGAAAAATGACAGTAAAATAATGTGTGACTCACTTTTATGTTTTACTTTAATTTAAAATTTTCATCACAAATCACTTTATTTTCATTTATTTCCTCTATACTGAAGGAACCCTAAGTAAGTTGAGTCGTGAAAGATATTCAGGGACTAGGACTGATCTCAAGGTTTAAAAACACTTACAAATTACCCACAAATGAGATCATGTTATCCTATCGACAACAGAAATCGAAACTAAATTTTTGTGAAATATGAGTTCGCTTATGAACTGAACCAAATTTTATAGGTAGAAGAATCTTATGTTATCTAAAACTTGCTTTCATCGCCTCCATATATGGAACACAAAGTGTGTATTCAAGATTATTCGAACATATTCTTGCTTGTCGTGACTTGCAAGGGCCTTAGTTTGTCATTTTAAGGGTTCCCCATACATACCTGCAACTGCAACTTCTTTAGTCTCTACTCTCGACCGTTTCTTTCTGATGGTGACCTTAACTTATATTATTAATCAAATATTAAAATAATTAATTTTTGCCGCTGATTTTGTTCCTTAACCTAGACTTTGTGAAAACAATATATATGTTTCTTAAAATTAAATTATTTTACTAACCATAACTTTGGCACTCAAAATTTTTTAATCCAGAGTTATAATTGAAAAATAATAATTTCTTGTTCTGTCTACCCCTTGTTTCCGGGAACAAAAATTATGGCGTAATAATAGTGACTTTTATCCGTAGGTATGAAGATTGCTAGCCAAAAAAATAGGATAAAAGGATAACACAATATAGGTGTTAAAGGAAAAGAATTGTATCAAATATATAAAAATATGAAGTTATTATGCTCTAGAGCGTGAGGTTTGACTATCTTAGCATTTGTACGAATTTTTTGAATGTTGACAAAACAATTCTCTTATTAATCCATCTTAGAAGTTTTTTTTATCACAAATTAAAATAAAAAAGGATATTGCTTATTCTAATGAAGAGACATTTTTGTAGCAAGACGCGGACAAAGATAATTCATTCCTTAACTAGTAACTACAAACTGAAAAAAGAAACATTTAATATTAGAACATCCTAGTTGACCCATATATAAACATTTTTATTTCAAAAGTTGAGTCACATGTCCAAAAGAATAATTAGAAATAATACATCTACTCATACGCTTGAAATAAACCTCAAATTTTCACCTCCTGACTCCATGACTGATAGGTGTAGGCTGGTAGTGCCGCTTTTCAAACACCTTTACTTATTGATGTAATTAAAATTAATTACGTCATCATTTAATTTTTTTTTATAACAGATGCATTCATGCAAGTTCAGTATGAAGACTCTTCATGTCAGACATCCAACACAGAGAACCAAACTTGATGCACAAAAGTATCTGCGCTTTTAATTGATGGGTTTGTCATGTTGCAAAAAGATAATAAGGCCACATAGTCGACAGTATTTGATAGCCACAAAGTAATATATGCAAACATAGAAGAACATTTGTAACTATTAGGCATATATTAGAGTACGTTAAAAAGTATCAGCAACATACTTTCTAATTCATACATTCATCTTAACACACATTCCATTATTAATTAAAATTTATAAAATTTTGTGTGAAAGACATTGAATAAAGTGTGAGATCCATAATTTGTATGAATTTTTAAGAAATTTTATTTGATAATAAAAATATGTTAAAGAGTGTGTTAGTAACGTTTCTCTTATACGAATGTTACGCACCGTGAAAGTATCACCAATGTTAACTACAAGGGCATCGGGATGAGGTGGAACGGTCTGCCACATGTTGTCCGCGAACACATCAAGCCCTCCAACTTGGTCTTGGTGAAGAATGGTGAGAGATGTTGGGTCACAATGTGGTCCAGTCCCTAGTGCAAGACTTGGCTGCTGACATGATGGGTAAAAGTTACATCTCATGACGGAACAACCTTCTTCAAACAAGTCCTTATAATGCAACTTATCCACTCCCAAGCTAATGGCCAAAAGCTCCAACAGCTTCATCCCCAACTGCTTCATGGCTTCACAGTACTTCTGGAATACCACTCTGCCGAATACATAACAAAATATATACTTAGTTTAACTAGTTGATCAATTAGTCTACATATAGTTTGTACTATAATATTCACAATTCATAAGAGCATATGACATTCCACAATTTTAAGAGAATATGACACGAAAAGTACATGACATGATGTTAATAATTAACTTTGAGCTCATGTTTGGGATACACTGTTTTTGAAAATATAAATGTTTTTTCTTGAATTTCTCTCATAAATCTCTTAAGAAAATCATTACTGTTAGAAATTTATATCTTTCAAGGGGAGAAGATGTACTATGAATACAGCACTGCAAGCACGAATAGCACCTTTTGTAAAAAAAAAAATTAAAAATATATAAAACAAGTTTGTGTTTGGTTGTGCATCATCATAACTCAAAGATTAAGCTGTAAGAACTAGTTTCAATATATATGTGATAATGAAACAAGAGTCTTTCCTGAAGTGACGCACGACCAAACAAACTATATAAATATAATAGGTAGTATATGACGTGATAAGAAAAGAAAAATGTATGCACTAATTGGGTGTATGCACCATGCAAGTGTTCGGACATAATGAAAATTATTTCATACTAATTAACATTTTTCTGTTAAAATATAACTTCTGGTTAAGAGATAATAAATTAAGATTCTAATAATACGTGGGTGCATTTAAACACAATCACATCCATGGATTGAAAAAAAAAATCAACAATTATATTCAACCAAACTAATCTTACCCAGCTTGTTCAAAGTCTTCCCCTAAGGTGTTGTTAAAGAACCTAGCAACAACCGGCTCTAACTCATTGTTGTCATGAAAGGGAAAAGAAAGGGTCTCTTTCCAAGGCAATTTGGAGGAGAACCTATCAGCATGGGCACCAGAATATCCCCATACCGAACCTGGAGTCTTTCGAGCACTCACTTTTCTACTAATCGAAAGCTTAAAAAAAGCGTCCATTTCATCATATGCTTCCCCAATGAGAAGGGGATCAACACCATGGTTGATCACTTGGAAGCACCCGTGGCTCGAGCACGCCTTGTGCACAAGCCTAATGGCTTGGCTTGTGGCCTCATCATCATCACCCCTTAGGAACCCTCCAAGGTCCACCATTGGCGCGTGGAACTCCTTGTTTGCGTCCACTAAGCACTCTTTGGGCCAAACAAAGCTCATGGGAACGTGGGGTTGCATTTGTAGCCAAGAGGGATCGAAGAAACGGCTTTGGACTACTTCTTGGTGGTTCAGTGATGACACCAAGTAGAAACCTGAATCCATGATGGCACGTTGGTGTGTGAAATGAAAATTGTGGGTGTAATAAGTAAAGAAGGGACTTAGTTTTCACAAGCTTGGTGGAGATGGAGCACATAGGCCAAGGAGTAGCATGTATTTGTAGAGTTGAGAAACGGAATATAATGCGACGGTGAATCACTACAAACAAACAAGAAAACCTTTGGAGAGGAATCGGGTTTAAAATTAAAAAAATGAAGAATTGAAAATGAAAACACAAATTGATGGAGCGTGCAATACTACAATTGTACAACGTAGGGTATGCGTGGGTTGTTTTGTTTCGTCGGTGGTGCGTGCATTCTCACGCGTCTTCAAGTACGTGGATAACTTTTTATTACAAGTATTTTGTTTTTGCTCCAATTAGGTACGTCGTTGGAAGACTTATTTATGCCCATTTTGAGGCTTGAGTTTAGTAGTTTGTATCACATTATTTCATTTTTGTAGTCTATTTTATCCCTAAATTTGTATTTCACTATTGATTTTGTCCCTAAAATATGATGAACTTATTTAAAAAAAAATGTTTGAGAGAAAAATCACACCAAAATATAAATACAAGAACTGAATGTATCATTTACTCTTAATAAAAAAAAAGTGAAAAATATGTGAGAAAAATATTGTTTTCAGAGTCATGGTAAGAAAAAGGGATGAAAGGAACTCATATAGGTTGCACAAAGATATAAGATTTTATTGTATTCATATATGAAGAAATAATTTTTTAGTCTTAACTAAAGAGTTTGTGATTGATTTTTTTTATGTGCAAATTTTTCTTAGGCCAGTAGCAACCAATGATTGATTCCCAAATTTTTCTCAATATGAACAAGAAATAGTTTAAGATTAATTATGTTTTTTGTCCTAAATTGTTTCCAAAATTCACTTTTAGTCCCTAAATAAAATTTGTTTTTTTGTCACTATACTTTTGTTATGTTAACAATTGTAGTCCTTATTATCAGTAACAACGTCAATTGATTATATAATATTCAAGTTAGTGGTCTAGTTTCTTATCATCATCAAGGAGTTTGATGAGACAGTCACATGTAATTTTTTTATAAATGATATTTTTAATATCTTATAAACTTGCTTGAAATTATTAACTAATTCAAATA
>PYAF01005040.1:116370-161235 GCA_007407185.1 Glycine tomentella | reverse complement strand
GTCACTATACTTTTGTTATGTTAACAATTGTAGTCCTTATTATCAGTAACAACGTCAATTGATTATATAATATTCAAGTTAGTGGTCTAGTTTCTTATCATCATCAAGGAGTTTGATGAGACAGTCACATGTAATTTTTTTATAAATGATATTTTTAATATCTTATAAACTTGCTTGAAATTATTAACTAATTCAAATAAATTTGCTGTGATAATCGATTACCATTATCCATAATCGATTACATAGGCTATTTGAGAAAAGTCACTTCCTTGTCTTAATCGATTACCACAGCTTGCAATCGATTACACAGTTCATTTTGAAAATATAAGTCTTCTGACTTAATCGATTACCAAATATTGTAATCGATTACATAGTGCATTTTGTTATCCTGAGACTTCTTTCTTAATCGATTACAGCTCGGGATAATCGATTATTTTGCTCATTGCTGAAACCCGAAAATATTCTTGAACGGTTTAATCGATTACATGGGTATTTTAATTGATTACATAAGAATTATAATCGATTATCAGGCAAGTTTAATCGATTATAGTTAGTTACAAATTCTGTTATAAATAGGATTGAAGGCTTGACTTGTTTTCTAACTTTGAGAGATTGCACCCATTCGTATTTCTGAGCTCACACAAGCCTTCTAAGCAATTCCTAAGTGATTTTCTCAGTGTTTTTACTTCTTGCTTCATTCAAAACATCAATGGGTCTTTGAATGATTCTTAAGCAAGATTCTTTTCAAGATTAAGGAAAAGCATGTTCTGATTCAGTTTGCTACTCAACCTGATTTGGTTATTCATGTGCATAACATTCATTGGATCATCAGGTTGTCTCTCTCCTTAATCTTTGTGTGTAAATTTGGTTATGAATTTTTGTTGTATTTGGCTATTGTAAAGTGAGTTCTTCTTGCTTGGTTTTAGAGAAGGGTTCTTTAACTCAAGAACAGAGTAGTGTTCTCTGGTTCTTGCTCCTTAGATTTCTAATAGGGTTTTAGATTTTTATTCTTTATCTAGTGTTGATAAAGGGGAGGTTTTTGTAAAAGCTTGTAAGAACAGAAATTTATAATAGTGGAACTCTAATCTAGTGTTGATTAGAAGAAACTGGATGTAGCTTCAGTTGTGAAGTGAACCAGTATAAATTGCTTGTGTCTTTGATTTTATTTCTCTATCTCTCATCTTATTCATTCGTCATTGATTCTTTGATTCATATTCATTGTTCAACAAATTCTATTTTGATCTATTGATTTCTTGGGCTGAGACATTTGATTGAGTAAAAAGATTTCTTGGTTTTGAAAGTGAAAAGATCCTGAACTCTGATTTGAATAAGTTTTTAAAATATCAAGGTTTTAACCAATTCACCCCCTATTGGTTATTGTGAGTATTCCTATTATTTTCATATTATGTAGGAATGTTCTCCCATAAGCCTTAATCATGGTCATTATGATTTGCATGTACATTATCCACTTCATGTTCTTCAGTAATGGAAACCATGCGTATGGAGAAAGAAGGAGTTTTACAAATATCAAGTGTTGAATCATCATTTTGAAGACTGAAATTGCGTGTTATTGCTTGTAGAACAACTAACCATCCTGAGTCAAACAAATCTTGGACATAAAACACCTATTTTACTTATTCTACCTGATGAAATGCTCGCCCTTGTAAGCACCCTTATGAAGGTCTATCAAAGTAAATCCCTTTAGATCTTGATGTACACTGGTATTTTCATTAACCCACTTACATTTAAAAACAGACACTCTAAATTCACTATAATCAAGCTCATATATTTATTCAATAACTCCAAAATAAGACATGCACGCTCAAATCGAGTTGTTATCTGATGTACTACAAAAGTTTTCCAAATAATCGTCAACACTAACCCCACTGTTTTGTACTCTACTTTTGTCATCTCGTGACTTTGTGTAGAAGGAATAATTGTTGATATCATATCCCTTCCAAGTGGGGACATTGATATTGGGCCCAACAACTAATAGTCTTAATGTTTTAGAAGCATGGTCATCACTGAAGATTGTTTCTTTAAACCACTTTATGGAGAAGGAATAGTTTTTGATATCATATCCCTTCCAAGAAAGGGACATTGAGATTGGGCCCAATAGCTAACAATCTTAATGTTTTAGAAGCATGGTCATCACTGAAGATTGTTTGTTTAACCACTTTATGAAACTTCTATTAAGCTTTTGCAACACCATTTTTATTTTTGGGTGAGTAGCCATCAGAAATTTTTGGGAGTATCTGTGTATGGAAGAACCTTTTGTGCATTATTCAATATATATAGATGTTCTTGATTCACCTACTGTCGACTCATAGTTACAACATTGTAACCTCGCGTACCATTACATCGTCGTCTCTCATCCGGACTAGTTTGATCAAGCCCAACAGGTTTCACTTTTTTTAATGTACTCTGAACAAAACTCAATAGATTTTTCATCAATGTACCTTTCAACAATGATTGCTTTTACTTGATAGTGATTCTTAGTATAAAAAATGAACTATTAAGTGTATCGCTCAACCGAATACATCCACAGTAAAAAATGGAACCACACAACCTAATCTCCCTCACAAGATGAACAATTAAGTGAACCATTATGTCAAAAAATGGAGGAAAATACATCTCCAATTAACAAATGATAATGGAAGCCTCATCTCTGAATCATCCAACTTGTGAGGGTAATGACTTTGCTATAGATAACATTAAAAACAAGCACAACCCAATTATGGTAAGCCTAACTTTCTCAGGCAAGATACCTCATATGACTATAGCCAAGAGTTTTTGCATTAAGACGTGGTAATCATGAGACTTCAAGCCAACAAATTTTAGATGATTCATGGATGCAAGGCTCTTGATATTTGAAGAGTATCCTTGTGGGACTTTAACACTCCGTCGACACTTACAAAAACATTTTTATCTTTTGTTGACATTGTGTGACATTTTAGGGGAAAATATGTTTGTCGACCTTGTGATATCTGATGCAACTGCTTACTTATACCCATCTCAACCAAATCTTGACGACATTTCAAGCCATCCTTTGTCTAGGAAGCATGGCAATTAAACTATCAAAGAAATTTTTCTCCACATGTATTACATCTATACAATATCTAACATCTAGATCAGACCGGTATGCAAGATTAAAGAATATTGACCTTTTTACCATATGTTCTTCACATATGCATCCTTCTTTTGGGTCTTCCCAAAGATAGTTAGGATGTTCTTCACCCAATCATAAACTTCTTTTCCAGCTAAAAGTTCCGGTGCACTTTAATTCTCCTAGCATCCATTAAAATCTTTTTTTCAATCATCGATACGGGTGATAAGGTTTAAGAAATCTATGATGCCTAGTATAGAATATCTTCTTCCCATGTTTTAGCTGGACGTAGCTTGTCTCTTTCTCACATATAGGACATGTGTGATGCCCTTTGACACTATATCCACTCAAATTCCCATATGCTTGAAAGTCATTAATGGTACCAAATTACCATTTCACGCAACTTGAAGGTCTGCTGGAGATTCCCATCAAACTCATCAACCTCGTCTACCCTCAATCTTCCCAAGTCTTCAATCGAGGGATTGAGATGGACATCAATGTCATTTTCTGGTATCTTGGAGCCACTATCATCATGCATGACATAATGTATTTTTTGCATGTGCACAACAAGGAGGGAAGTTGTAAATCATCAGCAAAATAGGTCATAAGTTGTGGTTAGTGCTTAAGTTACCAAAAGGATGCATTCCATCCAAAGCAAGACCAAGCCTTAGGTTTCTTGGCTCCTTCCCAAAATCTAGAAACAATCGATCAATTGTCTTTCATTGGGGAGAATCATCTAGATATTGAAGCAATCTATCACTTTTTTTGTCATCTGCGTGCCATTTAAGGTTTTTTTGCATCATTTTCATTAGCAAACAAACACTTAAACCTTGGAATTATTAGAAGATACCAGCATACCTTTGTTGGATGGTGATTGTTTGTGTTTGCATCATCACTACATTCGTCATCCTTCACTTTACCAAGATACTCCACATGTAGGGCACTTGTGCAGTCCAACAAACTGATTTTTGTATAATATGAAATCATTAGGGCATGCATCTATTTTTTGGTACTCCATACCCACAGGACATAATATTTTCTTTGCCTCGTAGTGATTTTTTGGCAACATTTTATCTTCTTCAACACTACAAGCAATTTAGTGAAGCTTTTGTCACTCCACCCAAATCTTGTTTTCAAGTGGAACAAATCTAACACCACTAACAACCATTTGAAGCTTGTGCACCCCAGATACAATGGCTTATTTGAATCACTTTGTAATTTCTCATACAAAGGTGCATGTGCTTGCCAAAAACACTCTTGTCCAAGATCGCGTATCATGTCATTTATATGATCTCTGATGTCTACATCAACATGCTCAGTGTGAAACACTATTGGCATGTCTGGTAATTCACCATGCTATATCCATTTTGTATAATTTGAAATGATCATGTAACATATAAGATGTGATCTTATGTCATTGACTGATTATCATCTCCCATTCCCACATTTAACACATGGACAAAAATATTTTCCACCCATAATTTGTGCATTTTGTTCAGCAAAATCCAATAATTGTTCAATCTCATTCTCATACTTGTCACTAATGTGTGATGTTTTCATTCAACTTCGACCTATGTGTCCTCCTTTTTCCTACTCATAAGGTTATCCCATACATATGAAGATCTCAGTTTTTTTATAAAAGGTGTAGCCCTATCCCATAACGAAGATATTTTTTATACTTCATTCATACATACAAGTTAAGTATTTTTTTTCTTAAATTTGATGAAATTTCGGCAGCATTTTGCATTAATCTCTAAGTACACAACATGAAAGTGGTGACACCAATTCACAACGATCAAGTATGCACCTAGAGAAAAAAGTGATTTTTCACTAAACTAAAATTTTATCAAATTTAACAAAAGATACTTAACCTATACGTGTGAATTATGTATAAAAAATACTCTTTCCAAACTATCCAAATGGACAATTTAAGATTCAATACAACGCTTAATCCAAATTGTCTATATTAATCATTGTATTCAATCTCAAACGGGAATCTAAGGGTCATTCATAATACACATAACTTTAATATAAAACAATACTCATATATCAACAAACATACAAAGAGATACATACCTCAAAAGATGATCACACTAACAAAAACAAGTGTGGTGATGGAAGTGATATGTTAAGTCAATTACATTGCAGCCTAAAACAAGCCTTATTTCCTAAGTTTGAGTCAAAATCTTGTACCTACAACCAAACCCAATTGTTAAAGATGGGATGCATTCATCACTAATTTTAGTTCATACTGAATCATCTTTGGATTAAAAAAGTGATATATAATTGCCTGAGACATAATCATTCTTCGAAAATTACTTAACCAAATAAGGTTACCTTAATGTCAACTTCCTTTTTTTCTAGTGATAACCGCTAATTTTCTAATCATAAATTGAATTGTAAATCCTAGACAGTCCGTAAAAGCATATTAGACCTAAATAGATAATATATAATGTATCATATATAGTTATCTCATCTATTTATTTCCATATATAGGAAGATCTATACCTACACATGGAGATTGTAGAGACACAATCAATAAATATACACATAGCATTAATGTTATAACTATATAAGCATTTTGATGATGTCCTTACTACTACAAAAGCGCTTTTCCAAGACGGTTGTATACCCCATACAAAGACGATTGTACGATCATCTTTGTATCCAGCGTCGTCGAATATTATTACTTTCGAAGACGATTATAAAACTGTCTTTGTAGCTCTCATTTTCTAAGACAATTCTAGCCTAAAACTAGGGGTGTCAATTCATGACATGACATGTCATACCGACCCAGACCTGACATGAATTTTTCATGTTCAGGTCAACCCATTTTATAAATTGGTCATGTTCGGGTTGGAAAAATTTAACACGAAAAAAATCGTGTCAGGTTACAGGTTAACCTGCTAACCCGCTAACCCGTGTTATTTTCATTTATTTTTATATGGCTATTATAGTAATTTGATTCTTACAGTAACTTATATCACATTAATTTTTGTAGAGCATTCAGCAGTAGCTTTGGAATATTTGACAGAAGATATCATGGAACAAATGAGTCAACATTCAATAGTTGATCATGGTCCTCAAAATAGTTAGTTGGTCAATGACTTTTATATTTCAATCAGTAACATAATTGTGGATTTGTGATCTTAATGTGTATTTTGTTGGAAGAAGTTACTGTAAGAATGAGACATTTGTTGTATGTTGCATTTAATTATGTTTTCATATTGGATTGATGAAGTTAAATGTAACTTATTTTTATTTGAATTATATTAAACAAATTAGATATGATTTGAATTAATATCATTTTGTTTTTACTCATGTCGACTTGGGTCGGGTCGTGTCGTGTAAAAACAAGTTGTGCTCAAATTCTGGTTGTATCGTGTCAACCCGTGTAATCAACGGGTCATGTTCGGTTTGATTTTTATAACACGAATTATTAATCGTGTCATGTTCGAGTTGAGCCTATTCGTGTTCATGTCAGACCCAGGTTGATCCGAACCCAACCCATGAACACGAATTGCCACCCCTACCTAAAACCAGAACCGTCTTTGAATGTTAACATTCTAAGACGGTTTTCCTATGAACCGTCTTAGAAAGGAGTTTTTAAAATAAAAAATTAAACACCTTTAACTAAAATGGTTTTCCTTAAAACCGTCTTAGTTAAAGTTGTTTTTTTAAATAAAAAATTAAACGAAGTCGGTATTGGTTTCTACAGAAGACTATCTTATGCAGTAGCAGAAAATTACAAAACTGTCTTATGCAGTAGTAGAAAATATTTTTAGTTACAAGGTATACAACAAACAGAACTTAGTATATGTCAGGGATGTTTTTCTCATGAAAAATCAACATATACTTGTGCAGTAGCAGAAAATTTTATATATTATTGTAAAATCAACATCCAAAATTTCTTCTTTTATCCAATAAATAAAAAATAAAACCTTATCCACAAGGAGTGCTTCTCATCATCATCCATTTCATCAAGATTGTTGCTTAACAATAAAGCAACTACTTGGTTTCCAGCTTTCTATTCTTCTTTCACCATCCGAGCAAGGTCATCCCAGTTCATACCCTTTGCAAGAGCTACACGTACAAACAGCTAATATAGCAGCATCCACATCTTCCAAGTTATATTCTATCAATTCTTCCATCTTAACACACTGATCAGCTTCTTTCCTCAAAGCACGTACTCGATTTTCCTACAGCAGAAATGAGATATATTATGCTGAGTATCAATGGTTCAAGTATTTTTTGAAGTTATATTTGTGTCCTGTGTTACTACATTCAATCATAAATGATTGTTTTAATTTATACATTGAAGCTAGTACTCAAAACATACATGCTATATTTGGAAAAATGCAAGAGATAGATATAATAAAGGAATTAGGAAGCACCGATACGACAAGAGACATGGAAACAAAGTTAGACTTCCTAAGAGCCTAAGACATTAATGTATTAGATGTATTATTTATTGAACTCATAAAAATCTCAAAGTGTGAAAGAGTTAATTTTGAAGGAGTAAAAATCAAACAATTTTATTTAGAAACAAACCCATAAAAAAATTATGAGGGACTAAAGTGAAAATACACAAATGAAGGAACAAAAAGTTAATAATTTTTAAAATAATTATTGTAAATATCAATTAATTTATTAGATAAAATTAAAATAATGGTTTGAGATTTAAAAATAATATAAAATTATTTTATACTTTTATTATATAATTTATTTTCCTGTTAGTTATAATACTTATTAAATATTAAATGTTTATTAGATTTATTAAAGATTTCATTTTACCCCAACTCCACCGTTAGGGGACTAGAAGCTACGATCATTATTAAAGGTTTGATTCCTGTTATCCAATCATATATATTATATGTTTTTATAATTATAATAATTATATTATATTACAAATAATTCTCCTAAACAGTGAAATTTTAGCAATAACATAAGTTGGTATTACCCTATTACGCATGTTTTTAACATATCCCTTCATGCAAATGGTTCACCTCGTCTGATATTACAAGTGTTGACTTACAAAGTAAATATAAATGGCTTACAACAAAAAATTAAGCATAGAGTCCTTCGGGGAAGTAATTAACATATTGCACGTTAGTAGCCAATAATTGGGGAGAAAGTCTTACACTGTACCTGCTAATAAGTTCTATGCCAAATTGTTAGAAATTTTCAAGAGGAAATAAAAACAATATTTGCTTGGAGAGAACAAAAATATATATTGAATGAGAAGATGAAGATGTGATGAAAAAATAATTGAAGGGGTACATTTATTCATTAGCAACAATTACATTTATAATATTCAAATGAAACAGAAAAACTACTTGTTACCAAAATTTCAGCAACATTGGATAACAAATTAACTTGATCCTAAAATATAGGAACCACTTATTGACTAAAACAATAACTGAAATACTAAAAAATAAAAACAATTGCAGTCTAAAAAGCAAATAACTAACACTCCTCCTTGCTTTAGGATATGCAAACTTCAATCTTCTGCCTTAAAACTCAAACTTGCTAAATGCCAGCTTCATCACAAAACTGGTTGAATTTTTTTTTTTAGGTGTACTCCTTGCCATTGTCAGATCTTAGAATCTGAATTTGGTTGCCACTTTGATTTTCTACTATTTTTTTTTGAACTTCCAAAGCGCTCCATAATATCGATTATCTGCTAATGAAGGAGTTTTATTAGATCCAGATATATCTATGTGGACTATTTGTAGCTTAAGAGTGGCTCCTTTTGCTGTCCTCATAAATGGCTTCTTTTTTTGCTTTCCAAATAGACAAGCCTTGCATGTTGGTATGTGATCATCAAGTTCTGGAAAATCAGCTGTCATTCTCTTGGAATTCAGTTGCAGCAACCCTTGCTGGTGATAATGCCCGAGCCTTTTGTGCCAAACTTCTATGATGTTTTCTTTGATTGGAAAAATAGTTTGCTCTTCCTCCAACGGATTTAGAGCAAAACTCTTCCCTTTCATTTTTACTTTAAAGATATCCTAATTAGCTGCATCACGAATCAGGCAAAAATTGTCTTCAAAAATAACTTTGAAGCCTTTTTCAATCAATTGGCCAACACTCAACAAATTTTGTTGAATTTCGGGTACAAAAAGGACATCGGGAATAAACTTTGTACCTGAGCTACTTGTTATTGCAACTGTCCCCTTTCCTTTGACTAAAATATAATCACCATTGCCTATTTTAACTTTGGTGATGTTGGTTGGTTTTAAATCTCTGAAAAGCTTCATGTCATTAGTCATATGATTTGTGCAACCACTGTCAATCAGCCAACTCTTACTCTCTTTGCTGCTTGCAAAACACCTGGCCACGAAGAGTTGATCCTCCTCCTCCTCTTGATCAACGACCTTAGCTTTTTCCTCTTGATGTTGATTTTTGCTCTTGCATATGATTGCTTCATGCCCCCATTTTATTGCACTTGATGCATTTAGCATCAGGTCTCTGCCAACATGTGAATAGAGGGTGACCCATTTTGCCACAATGCTGACAAGGTGGGTAACTTTTCTTTTCACCCTTTCCTTTGTTGTAATTAGTTGCACTGCTCTGACTGTTGCCTGGAGGATTCTTCTTATAGTTTTTAGCTTGTTGGCTCTTAGCCAGAAGAGCACCTTTAACAGCATGATCTTCCCTCATCAATCTTCTTTGCTCTTGGGCTTGGAGGGCATGTAGCACTTCTACAAAAGTAATTTTAGACAGATCTTTTGTGTTCTCCAACAAAGCAATAAATGCTTCATACCTCTCTGGCATTATTACCAGAATTTTCTCAACAATTCTGGAATCTGCAAAAAATTTGCCCAGTAACTTTATCTTGTTGGCAATGCCCAACAGTTTGTCTGAGTATTCCTTGATTGTGTCAGACTCTTTCATCCTTTGAAGCTCAAATTCCCTCATTAAGTTAAGCACATGCATGCTTCTAATTCTTTCATGTCCAGCATATTCCGCCTTTAGATAGTCCCAAATCGTTTTTACCGATTTGAGAGTCATGACCCTAGTAAAGATGGTTGTAGAGATACCAGTAAAAAGGCATGATTTTTCCTGTGCTTTTTGGCTTTTCTTCTCCTTATGATTCTTGATCTGGGCCATTGTGGGATTGTCCGATAGTGGAAGGACTTCATAATCCTCTTCTACAGCTTCCCAAATATCCAAAGCCTCTAGGTAAGCCTCCATTTTGACGGCCCAAAGATCATAGTTTTCCCCATTGAAAACTGGAAGAGCTACTTGGGAAAAACTTGTTTCAGAATCCATTTTCACAGGTCCCGTAAGAAATAAGCTCTTGATACCAATTGTTGGAAATTTTCAAGAGGAAATAAAAACAATATTTGCTTGGAGAGAACAAAAATATATATTGAAGGAAAAGATGAAGATATGATGAAAAAATAATTGAAGGAGTACATTTATTCATTAGCAACAATTACATTTATAATATTCAAATGAAACAGAAAAACTATTTGTTACCAAGATTTCAGCAACATTGGATAACAACCTAACAACCTAACTTGATCCTAAAATATAGGAACCACTTATTGACTAGAACAATAACTGAAATACTAAAAAATAAAAATAGTTGTAGTCCAAAAAGCAAATAACTAACACAAATAGTGCCTTCACAGCATGTGGATTTTCACTGAAAATAAAGAACAAAATTTGTTAGATTGAGATTAACATTCTAAATGCATGGACATGGATGAAAAATATTGACTATTATATAAATCAGGAAAGTTCATAAACCCTAGTAGACTGTATTTTAAAAAAAACTAGATTAACCAAATAGTATGTCAAGAAGAGACAAGTAGACATGCATGTACTTTCTCAGGTTGTCCTTTCTCAAGCGTACTTTGTGTGCCAATTTTAATTGTTCCTTCCAAATAAAGCAATGCCTGGGAAAGAATCAGCCACAGGTTACTTCCAATCCAAACCATATATATGTATATTCCTGTAGACATGCATGGCTTAACAGGTTACTTCTCATTCATAATTGAAGCAATGATTGTAAGAATTCTACTTTCAAAAGCGCAACATATCTTTGCCTACTCTTTTTCCTTTTCAGCTAGCTTAGTATATCTGTGTGTGTGTGTGTGTGTGTGTATGTGTGTGTGTGTGTGTATGTGTTTGTGTGTGTGTGTGTGTGTGCCGCTTTCCTAAACCCATGAACAACTACCTAAAAATCAAAAATGCAACCCAAATTCAAAAATATTTCCCCGAGGAAATTTTCAAAGTTCAAAAGTGATCAAATACCTAAGAGTAAATTGTCATGTCAGTCAAAGCCATGCCTTTACACATTAATACATATAGCATGAACATAGTATGATACTCCCCCTCTTCTGAGAATTTTCAACCCAGTATTCATTAGGCTTTGAGAACCTTGGTCTGCCAGCCTTCATTACAGTAATCACATCACAGTCCTAGAAAATTGACATGAGCCAGTTCTGTATTACTTCATCCCTAAACAGAAGAAAATCCAGTTCATAACTTCTAAGAAATTTTGTATACTTATGTTAACCACACTCATTTAAAAACATGACAGGGTAAAAGGAGATGTTGGAAGCTTGTGTTAGTTATTTGCTTTTTGGACTGCAACTGTTTTTTATTTTTTAATATTTCAATTATTGTTCTAGTCAATAAGTAGTTCCTATATTTTAGGATCAAGTTAGGTTGTTAGTTTATTATCCAATGTTGCTAAAATCTTGGTAACAAATAGTTTTTCTGTTTCATTTGAATATTATAAATGTAATTGTTGATGTTGAATAAACGTAACCCCTTCAATTATTTTTCATCATATCTTCATCTTCTCCTTCAATATATATTTTTGTTCTCTCCAAGCAAATATTGTTTTTATTTCCTCTTGAAAATTTCCAACAATTGGTATCAAGAGCTTATTTCTTACGGGACCTGTGAAAATGGATTCTGTAACAAGTTTTTCCCAAGTAGCTTTTCCAGTTTTCAATGGGGAAAACTATGATCTTTGGGCCATCAAAATGGAGGCTTACCTAGAGGCTTTAGATCTTTGGGAAGCTGTACAAGAGGATTATGAAGTCCTTCCACTACCGGACAATCCCACAATGGCCCAGATCAAGAATCATAAGGAGAAAAAAAGCCGAAAAGCAAAGGCAAAATCATGTCTTTTTGCTGGTATCTCTACAACCATCTTTACTAGGGTCATGACTCTCAAATCAGCAAAAACGATTTGGGACTATCTAAAAGCGGAATATGCTGGAGATGAAAGAATTAGAAGCATGCAGGTGCTTAACTTAATGAGGGAATTTGAACTTCAAAGGATGAAAGAGTCTGACACAATCAAGGAATACTCAGACAAATTGTTGGGCATTGCCAACAAGATAAAGTTACTAGGCGGTAATTTTGCAGATTCCAGAATTGTTGAGAAAATTCTGGTAACAGTGCCAGAGAGGTATGAAGCATCTATTGCTTCGTTGGAGAACACAAAAGATCTGTCTAAAATTACTTTTGCAGAAGTGCTACATGCCCTCCAAGCCCAAGAGCAAAGAAGATTGATGAGGGAAGATCATGCTGTTGAAGGTGCTCTTCTAGCCAAGAGCCAACAAGCTAAAAATTATAAGAAGAATCATCCAGGCAATAGTCAGAGCAGTGCAACTAATTACAACAAAGGAAAGGGTGAAAAGAAAAGTTACCCACCTTGTCAGCATTGTGGCAAAATTGGTCACCCTCCATTCAGATGTTGGCAAAGACCTGATGCTAAATGCATCAAGTGCAATCAAATGGGGCATGAAGCAATCATATGCAAGAGCAAAAATCAACATCAAGAGGAAGAAGCTAAGGTCGTTGATCAAGAGGAGGAGGAGGATCAACTCTTTGTGGCTAGGTGTTTTGCAAGTAGCGAAGAGAGTAAGAGTTTGCTGATTGACAGTGGTTGCACAAATCATATGACCAATTACATGGAGCTTTTCAAAGATTTAAAGCCAACCAACATCACCAAAGTCAAAATAGGTAATGGTGATTATACTTCAGTCAAAGGAAAGGGGACAATTGAAATAACAAGTAGCTCAGGTACAAAGTTTATTCCTAATGTCCTTTTTGTACCCGAAATTCAACAAAATTTGTTGAGTGTTGGCCAATTATTTGAAAGAGACTTTAAAGTTATTTTTGAAGACAATTTTTGCCTGATTAGAGATGCAGCTAATCAGGATATCTTTAAAGTAAAAATGAAAGGGAAAAGTTTTGCTCTAAATCCGTTGGAGGAGGAGCAAGTTGTTTTTTCAATGAAAGAAAACATCACAGAAGTTTGGCACAAAAGGCCTGGGCATTATCACCACCAAGGGTTGCTGCAACTGAATTCCAAAAGAATGGCAGCTGATTTTTCAGAACTTGATGATCACATACCAACATGCAAGGCTCGTCTATTCGGAAAGCAAAAAAAGAAGCCATTTCTAAGGACAGCAAAAAGATCCACTCTTAAGTTGCAGTTAGTCCACATAGATATATCTGGATCTAAAAAAACTCCTTCATTAGCAGGTAATCGATATTATGGAGCATTTTGGAAGTTCAAAAAATTAGTAGAAAATCAAAGTGGCAAGCAAATTCAGATTCTAAGATCTGACAATGGAATACACCTAAAAAAAAAATTCAGAAAGCTGGCATTGAACATCAGAAGATCAACTAGCAGATTTATTTACAAAACCACTTTCTGTTAGCAAGTTTGAGTTTTAAGGCAGAAGATTGAATTTTGCAGATCCTAAAGCAAGAAGGAGTGTTAGTTATTTGCTTTTTGGACTGCAACTGTTTTTTATTTTTTAATATTTCAATTATTGTTCTAGTCAATAAGTAGTTCCTATATTTTAGGATCAAGTTAGGTTGTTAGTTTGTTATCCAATGTTGCTAAAATCTTGGTAACAAATAGTTTTTCTATTTCATTTGAATATTATTAATGTAATTGTTGATGATGAATAAACGTAACCCCTTCAATTATTTTTCATCATATCTTCATCTTCTCCTTCAATATGTATTTTTGTTCTCTCCAAGCAAATATTGTTTTTATTTCCTCTTGAAAATTTCCAACAGCTTGAAACTTTGGCTTTAATGGAGATTTTGGTGAAGGAAGGGAAGAAAATGAGAGAAAGGGCATGGGAGAGAGTGTTCCATGGACATGTTACCCTCTACAGTTTTTTTAATGTTTCTCATTAAATGAGGCAAAGAGCATATATAGGAAACATGAATTCTACTTATCCTTGTTTATCATGATAGTGTGACTTTCAAGACAGATTGTAGGCATAGGATCCTAGTTACAGAATAAGACAACCTAAGTTACAGGACAACGCCTTGCTTATAAGGCTTCCCATTATTATTCAGGATAGGGAATGTTCCTTCAACTACTTCTCCTGAGTATATATATGTGCTTTACTGGAATTGCCACAATGACAATGAGTTGTGCTGCTGGAAAGCATAGGTTCCTAGTATATGAATATATGCGTAGAGGGAACACTAGGTCAACAAAATTTTTAAAAAAAATGAGAAGCATGAACACTAGCTCAACATTAAACGAAAACATATAGACTTAAATTACCTTATCAGGAGTGTGCTGCAATATTTTAGTTCCACCGAATAATATTCGTGCAAGATAGCATGACTAGTTATACCTCTAAGATGATGCCAACACGAGGCCCTCTTGAAAACGCATGTCACAAACATAAAGTGGCACTGCTAACAAGCATATCAAGGTGGATACAATATAAGTAATGCTTCATATTTTGAATGGCACATAAAGGGGTGAGATATGCAATTACCATTCCCGTGAACAATAAAGTAATGCTTATGGATCTGGATCATAATATTGCACGTGTCTAATGCCAATGTTTCCTTTTGCAACTGTGTTTTCACAATCTTCAAAAACAGCAGCAAAGTGTCAGCACCTGAATCATTATTGACAACACCACACTCAAAGCAGCTTGAACGGCTAGCAAAGTTGCGCGCACCATATTGCTATGTCTTTTGAATTCTGAGCATCCCCTTTTCCCCTGTATAGCACGTAAAAGTAACCATCCAGGAGAAGCTGGGAGCCACCACATTTCAACTCCCATGATTATTGCCACAGGACTACTAACTCCATACATATACCGCCACCCCGATACAGTTTCAACGAACAAGCTACCAATTCCATATCCTGCTTGAATAAATGATAAGTAGTCATTTTTTGTAACACCGGGATATTTGGAACTGAAAGCAATTTGAGAGAATATTATTTCTGAGGAGGCTATACAATGGTAGAAGGAAAAATTCAAAAAGTTTATTCACTTATATTGCATGTATAGAACACACAATAAAATTTAAGGTCCTCCCAGAAAGTTCAAGAGCTGAAGAACTTACAACCATCCCAAGTACAATAAAGAACTCTTTTAGAGATATTAGTTGCCCACGTATTGGTGTTGGAACTGTCTCTGTGATGTACATTGAAGCAGCATGCATTGCCTAAAATAGATAAAATTAAAATAATTTATCTTGCTTGAGAAATTAATGAGTTATAGACAAAATATACAATTGTTATACTACTCTTAAATTGCAGAATTAAAATATCTAAACTAGCTAAGCATAATTGGTATAGATTCCTTCTACCTCTGGCCCCTTTGGGTTGAACCCACTGTTTCTTTTGTTCAAACTCAATTACAAAGGATGAAAAGAAGCAATAAACTCCTAAGGACTTGGTCATAGAAGTTCTAATATCAAGTCAAAAACCAACTCTCCTAAAAGCTTCAGTCGTTAGGTGCACACCCACAAATCATTATTTCTTTAAGACAAAAGACTGAACTACATCTTCAATTGTCTAGATGGTTGGCTACCTTAACCAACCAGAAACTAAAATATACAAGCTTAGAAGTAGCTTTTGGGAGTAGAACTGCATGCCGACAAGCTTAGATGTAATATTTGGGGAAAAAAGAGAATACCAGTCCAATTCCTATGCCAAATACAAGTCTCCCAAGCACCAATACCGGAAAATTAGGAGGTAATGCTGTTACAAGGGCTCCAACAAGATAAACTACTGCAGCTCCAATCAGCTCCTTTCGTCTACCTAAATATGAAGTTTGTCACAGTAGTTTCACCAGAGAATTGAAGGAAATAGCAAAGATTATAACTGACAAAAGGGGAAATTACCTAAGAAGTCAACAACATTGAAGGCCAACACGGACCCAATTATAAAACTGATGTTGAAAGCCTAAAAAAACCGATGTAAAAAGTCCTTTTTCAAGTAGTGCACTAGTCTGCAAAAGATAGCAAAGGCCACTTGACAGGGTTTAACTTGTAGTGGACAGGGGAAGTAAGGCAAGCGAGAAGGTAGATCTGAATGACCTCGAGTAGGTTCAGCTCAACGACGTCGTGTCGGATGAGCTAGAATCTAGGGTTCCCAAAATGGTGCATCACGTTCTCTTTTCTTCCCCGCGCCGCCTGTCAGCACAATCCAGAAGCCCTTCCTCTTAAACTCCAGCGACACCTTCCCCACCGAATGCACCGCCGCAGCCACGCGGTGGTGGTACACCGGAATCTTAGAGTCGAGCTCGAAGTACAAGATCAAGAAACTTGTACAGAACGCTTAAGGATGAAGCAGAAGGGTAAGATGAGAAGGAAGAGACGAGTGTAAAGAAGAGGGTTGTTATGTGATGCCAACGAGGACAAAGAAGAATGAGAACAAAAGCACGCGTGAATGAGTAAGAACTTGGAACAACAAAAATAAGAGCATAAGCGCGTCAATGACTACTAATTTCAAAGACGGTTTGGGTTCAAAATCATCTTTGAACATTTTATTTGAACATAAATATTTGCATTTAAAAATGGTTATAATAAAATCATCTTTGTATATTTAATTTTTAAGACGATTTTAATAAATCGTCTTTGAACATCAATAACTAAGATAATTATTATAAAATCGTCGTCGTACATCTCCTATTATTTACAAAATTGTCACTGCCTTACATTTTAAGACTATTTTTTGGGAATCATCTTAGAATGTGCGTCGTAAAAAACTTATTTTGTAGTAGTGCCTAGACACTAGAGTGGAGCAAGACATATGTATTAAATGTAGCTGGGGTTTGATTGCGAGTTTAATTGCATTAGTCATGTGGTGACCAGCTTTCCTTGGTTTAGGTGTAAAATGTTTGCGGTTTTCATCTATACTCACCA
The DNA here is from genome assembly GCA_007407185.1 of Glycine tomentella. Classification (NCBI taxonomy): domain Eukaryota; kingdom Viridiplantae; phylum Streptophyta; class Magnoliopsida; order Fabales; family Fabaceae; genus Glycine; species Glycine tomentella. Next base: position 143,960 of record PYAF01005040.1, on the reverse strand, counting down.
TCTCTACACTCTCTACATCTTATTTTATGCCATCCTCGTCAGAGTTAAATGGATGTGCATGATTGCTACGGGAATTTTCCTTTTTCTCATTGATAGAAATCTCAGTTTCTTACAATCTCGACAACGTGCTCCATTGCTATCAGCTAGACTTTTACCTTGTGGTGCAGTTGAGCTCAACTTCTCCAAGAATCCAAGTAAGCCAATGAAAATAAATTCTTCTCCAGTTTTTCCCACATTTTCTGGTGTTTCTTATTGTTTATGTAATTACGTGCAATACGTTTAATGAGAGACCTTAACTTTTGTTCCGGTACACTAAAATAATCACATATTGATGGCCTTGTAGCCCGTTAACCTTAACTTGGGGGCTAACTATAATTGTCTGACATTTTATTTAGTCTATATATGACAATAAATTTGTTACCTAAACCAAGTTTTTGCTGAGACGAATATCGCTCTTTTTTTCTAATTCCTAACTTCAGGTTTATACTATAACCCTACGAGCATGGTGTTTATAAATGTTCCCAGAATTTCCAAGTGCAGTGGCACCCTTTTACAGTTTTTTTCTAGTTGTATCATGGAGATAGATATTCTGAGCGTTGTCGTTAAAATCGGGGGTAGCTGGTCAACCAAACTTTATTAGGAACTTTCTTCATTTGCTTTAGATCATCTCAATGATTCTGTTGAAGGACCCTATGGACTAAGTACTTCACAATTTTAAGGTCTGGTGCTCATAACAAACATGGAAAAGGAAAATACTTGTTCATAATGATTATAGTTTTGGGTATTTAATATTTATATCGTACTGTCTTCTAATAAAATAATTTTCAATTGCAAGCTAATTTAACTACTGTCATTAATTATGTCTCTTAACAGGTATGAGCAGCTTGTGTTGGTGAGTGGTGGAAGTGGCATCACTCCTTTCATATTCATAATCTGCGATCTCAAATTTCAAACCAAAAACAACAAGAATCCCATGTTCACTACTAAAAAGAATGTCTTCTACGACAGCGGATTTACAACGGTTATACGAAAATTGTTTTAAAAAAACAGGCGGTGGCAAATTTGTAAATAAAGCAAAATAAACGAAGACGATTCTTTTAGAACCGTCTTAGAAGGCAATACTCAAAGACGGTTTGGACAAAACCGTTTTTGAAAACAAAGGTTCAAAGATGGTTTTGGAAAAACCATCTTTGAAATTGTGTCGCACTCTTTCTCTCTCATTAGTTTTTCAAAATTCAAATCATAAATCCTAACACCGCTTCGCGTTTCGTTGTCTCTTCTATTTGTGTCTCACCATTTTGGGTTTGGGGGAAGGAACAACTTTGGGAATTTGAGGCGGCAGAGGTGCGATCTTGGTGGTGGTGGTGACAGGGTGGTCATGGAGGGTTTGGGTGTAGACGACGCCATTGCGGTTTCTTCTTCTTCCCCCTGGTCTTCCGGGGAGCACAACGTGGGTACTAGGGGCTATGTTAGTAGATTGAATTTGAGACACGGGGAAAGGAGCGTGCTTTTCACCGATTCCAGTTCATTCACCACTTCCCACAATGATGACAGTGATGTTGGTGGCGAGAGGGAGAGGGAGAGGGCTTGTTTGGCTCATAATTTTGCACCTGCTGATGAGTTGGTTATTCTGTTTAACTCCTCCAGCGAGTGGTTCAGGTAGACCATCACCTCGTGGCAGAAAGGTGACGTCTTGGGAAATGGGTCCTTTGGAACTATCTATGAAGGCTTCATTGAGTGAGTTTTTTTATTTTCTTCCCTTTTTTGTACTTTGCTTTTTGATAAGTTTGTTGTTTTTACAGGGGTAAACTTGAAGATCGTTGGGAGGTCCATGTTTTTTAGCTTTATAGTTTACCTTGTTTTCACAAGGATAACATGCATTTTCTTTTCTTGCAGTGATGGATTCTTTTTTGTGGTAAATGAGGTGTCTTGCTGGATGAAGGTAGCCAGGGAAAGCAGAGTTTTTTCCAACTTCAGCAGGTCAATGGACCTTGGCTTCTCATTAAATCTTATGATTTATCGATTAGTTCTTATATGATAGTATTTTTATATATGTTGTTTGTGCGGAGAGGTGTCCATGTTTAATGTGGGTAATGTCTCCAATAGGAGTTATATGAGAGGGAGGATATAAAGAAACGATTATTGTGGCAAAAGTTTCGGGGCTGAAGAGGATCATGAAAAACAAGCCACTCAAAACATGAAGTATCAAGTTGAAGATGCTACTTCAAGGGCCACAAAGAAAGTGAAATCTGCAGCATCAAGTAACACACACACACACACACACACACACATATATATATATTCATTCTTTACCATACTCTTTTTTAATTTCATGTACCTCTCAATTTCAAAGGCAAGTGATGTTAGGCATAAAGTGAAAGGAGCAATGGGTTGTGGAGGAGATAAGGCCAATAATGATGCTAAAGATAACATGGGCGTGAAAATGGAACATGGAAGGGACAAAGTAGCCGAAACTTTTGACCAGGCTAAACGTGAAGTGGGTGAAGCTTAGGTGCATGGAAAGTTGTAGCTAAACGTGAAGGGACAAATAGTATAAATATTGCAGTACTCATTTTGATTATATACTTATTTTTTGCTATTCTATATTCAGCTTTAGAATAAGGCTACTTTGACACTTAGGCCAATAATATTGTCGTACTCATTTTAACTAAAGGTTTTTTTTTTTATAAAAAAAACATTTTGTAGCTTTTGAACTAAGACAACGTGTGAAAGAAATAGTTGGCATTTGAACTAAGTTAGTTGCCATTAAAAATGATTGAGGTATTATTTGAGACATTAATAATAAATAATGTGTGATCAAATTACAGCGTGCCTAGTCGTAGCTTTTTTTTTAAAAAAAATTATATTCTAAGACGGTTCTTTACAAAACCGTCTTAGAATTATACATTCTAAGATGGTTTTCTCAAAAACCGTCTTCGAAAATTGTGGTTTTTTTTTTTTTAAAAAAAAGGCATTCTAAGACGGTTCTTTGAAAAAACCGTCTTGGAACCCTCCATTTTTTATTTTTATTTTTCAAAAAATTCTAAGATGGTTCTTTAACAAGAACCATCTTAGAATGTATATATTCTAAGACGGTTATTGAAAAAATAATCTTAGAAATTAGTGTTTTCTTATTTTTTTTTATTTTTCAAAAAGGCATTCTAAGATGGTTATTGAAAAAATCAACGTAGAAATTGACATACGAAGACGGTCATAAGAACTGTCGTGTAAAGTGTTGATTTTCAACGACGTTGGCTATCACGACAGTTCAAGAACCGACGTTGAATGACTAAAAGAACCGTCATAAAAGACATGTTTTGTAGTAGTGGTTCCAAGAGTTTTACTTGTTTGTGCTTTCAAGAATTCTGTTGATCGAACCATGTTACATCTTATGCTTCCTCTTTTTGGCTCAACAACTCAATTCTCAAACTCAAGTCATCAATTACAAATCGAGGCCTACAAAAGAAAACGAAGAACCCCAAAGAGATTCTCAAAAATAGATCCAAACCAAATGGTTTAAGCCTACCATGTCAGACTCTCACATCTCACTTGTATTAGGCCCAAACAACTTGCTATGTCTTAGTGTTATAATCACGTCGTCTTTTCTCATGCTCCTACTCCTTTTAGGGATTATCACTCGTTACTACATATACACTATTGAAAATGAAAATAACTCACATGAAGTTTATCATTGGACCTTTAAGATTTTGTGGTTCATGTTTCTTCTTTGTTTAGACATCTGCATATGTTCTGGTGCAATTTTTCTTTGGTGGAAGAAACAAAACACCTTGGAAAGTAAGTAAATCATGAATATAGAAGTTCCAACACCAACAAGGTCACCAGGGTCATGGATTTATGGCTCAGAGAGATAACTAGAAAGCCTTCCCCTCCAATGTCTAGTGCAAGCAACCAATGTGCATGTTGGTGCAATGCCTGATCTAAAGAGTAAGTTTTGGCAGGTTTTGTACATTGTTAAGTGACTATTTTTGGTTTTATAATATCAAATGGGTGATGATACAATTTGTTAATGTAGCATAAATTATTTTTTAGTGCAAAGGCGAAGACATTGGAGTCTTGGTTTGAGGCCCTTGGAACATGAGACATGAAGTTGCTAGAAATTGTGCTTCTGGTTTTAGCTGATAATCTTCACTTTGAATCCATCAGCTTTACCTAGTGATGTGTATCAATATCGTTGTTTATATGTTTTACATTTTCCAATTGGTCTATTGTTGGTTAAATTGTGAATAATATTAATTAGATAGTGGAAGCACTTTTTGTGTGTGTGTGTGTGGTGTAATATATTGAGTGGAAGTTATGAAATAAATAAACTAGCAAAAATTATATATTGTATTTCTTTTCTAAGTAAAACTATAACAAATGAGATGTTTATTTTTTTTTTAATTTGACTCCTATTGAACAACTCGTCATTTAAGGATTTTATAAACATGCATCTTTGAGTTTTATTTTTAAAAAATTGTTTTTGTGTTTTATTATTAATCAATATCATGGTTTTTTAAAATAGTACCATAGCTGCCACCAAAACAGAGCAGCAGGTTATCTTGAAGCTTATGGTAAGCAAAGAAAGAAAAAAAAAATTCTTCGCCGAGGCAAGGACGAACTTTGTGGATGTTCTGATTAGCTTCTTAACATTTCCTTTAGGAAACATTGCTATACAAATGGAAAAGGAGTCAATTGAAGTTGGATCATTGAGTTCACTTTATCGAAGTGTGGCAAATATTGACAAAGTGTCTTATCCAAAGAAATGCTACTGCAACTTAGGAACTCCTTGGAAGCTTATATGGATAATCTAAAGGTGAACATTGACAACATTTTGTTCACAGAGCATTTTGTATGTAATGACTTGGTCAAGTGTTGACACAAAAGCCAGGTCTTGTTAAGCACCTCCAGAAATGAAGATGTGGGAATATGTTGGCTAAACCAATTTCTCCCAAGAGTGAAAGCTCTAATGTCTGTGATGGTGATTGTTTTCTTAGGAGTAATGACACTTTTATTATCATGAACGATTTGAATGTCGTACCAGACTCTTTGGATACTATTTTTTATCTTCTCAAGAATTATGGAATAGAAGATGTGTCGTTAATGAATGAAATGACTTTTATCTTCTCATTTATAATTCTGTTAGTATAGCACATGTGTCACATCATCTCCTATAAATACATATAAATAATTCTAATTTCTACTTTCTAATCATTATTTATCCTGCCAACTACAAATTAATCTTCCTCTTCAACTAGGTTATCAAGTCAAACAAAATGGAATCAATAACCCAACCATAGTTTCACAATCCATAGCTAGAAACTAGGTTATCAAAAGTCAAACAAACTCTCCCTAAAAACATGAACAATTAACTTAAAAACATCAATACAATTGCTCAACTACACCTAGCTACCAACCATTAAAGCAAAACAAAGCAAATTAAAGTTGAGTACTGATCATGCAACAAAGGGAAGCGTTGTCATGATGGAACGAGAGTGAGGCAGAGTTAACTAGAATGGTTGTTGCAACAGTCTTTAGAGGTCATAGCCGACAGAGTGAAGCGGACGAGAGTAAGAGCGCGAGAGTGAGTGTTCATGTAGAAAGATAAAAAATTAGAGTATGTATATGTGTAAACTTAAAGACGGTTTTGACAAAACCGTCATTTTTGGCATAAAATCAAAGACGATTTTGCAAAAACCATCATGGTAAGCTTCAAATCAAAGACGATTTTAGCAAAACCGTCATTAACACATTCTATCAAAGACAGTTTTTCTTTAAAAAGTTGGACTTTATTATATAAATGCCACCGCTTTTTTTTTCTACATCGGTTATTCGAAAACCGTTCTAGACTCAACAATGTAAAAACACATTTTTTAGTAATGAAGCCAACTAACTGAGAAAAGTGATGCCTATAGCTTTCAGGTAATGCTTGTAGAACTGCTATCAAGGGAGAAACCATATTCTTTTGGCAAGCCAGAAGAGAAAAGAAGTCTTACCAACCACTTTTTGTCTTGCTTAAAAGAGGATTGCCTATTTGATGTTGTTCAACTTGGCATTATAGAATGAAGAAAATAAAAAGGAGATCATGCAAGTTTCTATTCTTACCGCTAAGTGCTTCAGACTCAATGGGAAGCAAAACAAAGCAAATTAAAGTTGAGTGCTAATGAAGGAAATGACAATGGATTTGGAGGCAATGAGGCTAATTGAGAAGCATCCATGGATCATTTCATTCCAAAATCACGAGGAGGATAATTTGCTTTAAGAGGGATCATCTAGCATGTATGAGCTAGGTGATAGCTAGCAACAACCATCAATGTACTAGGTGATGGAAGATGGTTAATTATGGCTAGGCAGCTTACCCTCCGTTTAATATCAAAGTTCTGTGACAACCTTTCTTAATCATTATGACAAATCTGTTGAGTTATTTTCATGTGTGTATTTGTCTACACTTCTTATAAAGTGTGTTGATGCCAATTTATCTATGTATCTATCTATATATGTAAACTTCACTTGAACTTTTTAGAGTAGTCATATTGAAATTTTAACTTCACAATAGTCGTTGATATGATCTAATTATGTAACATTCCCTTCAACATTTTAGAGCCATCATATCGAAACTTAAACTTCGCAGTAGTCGTTGATATGATTCAATGTGATTTAACATTAATGAAGTTATTAATTTTTTCAAAAATGATTTACTATTGTTATAATTATTATCTTTTTATATTTATTAAAATAGAGAAAACTAATAAAACAGAAGATAATATAGTATTAATTTTAGAAATAAAAATTACTTTTAAAATAATTATTTATTTTTAAAAATTATATATTATGTCCCTCTCTTTTATATAAGACATAAATAGGTGTATTAAAAAAGGAATCTTAAAAATTAATTTATTAGATTGTTTAATCTATACAAGACATAAATAGGAGTATTAAAAAAGAAATCTAAAAATTTGATTTAATAGAAATTATATTTTTTTTGTTATTACTATTTTTATAACAATTATATTTTATATATCATCTTAAGAAAAATTTTGAAAGACAAATAACAGATTTTCACAAAAAAAACTTGTTTAGACGATGAAAACAAATTTTGCAAAACGAAAGAGATTTCAAAACAAAATCAAATTTGAACCCCATGTCACTTTAATGCATAAGAGAGATAAAATAATATAAGATGCAGATAATTATACTGATTTATCTCTACCACTAAAACTACGTTCAGTTCTTAGTTAACCACAAAGTTTTATTGACTTCTCACACATACAAGTATTATGTCATGACCACTTCTATCTCTTACAACTGAAGCTTTATCCCAAGCTTGATACAACCCACTGTTGGCTTTATACAAATCAAACAAATTTGTTGTTTGTGCACACTTAATCAAACCGAAGATACATAGGAAGAATAAGAGACAAAGATTTATATAGGTTTATCTCTATCACTGAGACTACATGTAGTTCTTGGTTAATAATCAAGTTCCACTAACCTCACAAAGTTACAAGTATTTATCCCCGTCATTTTTTAGCTCTTACAACAATTCTTATCATCAAGCTTCAACAATCTCGTATTCTTTGTCTTACCAAACCGCTGTCGACTCTATACAAATCAAAATATTTGTTGCGTTATTGGCTCACTAACAAAATCTTAATCGTCTTATAAATGGATATGAAATCCAAGCACTTAAGCTTTTCTCTAAAGGTGTTTTGAGAGCTTTCAAACTTTACAAGAATATACAAAGAAATTTTTACAAAAATAATTTGAATGATAGTGCGTAGGTTCTTAACCCATTTCTTCAATGCTCCTGGTACTTGTAGGTCTTCATCTTCAAGTGTTTGTTATCTATAAATGGATAGTAAAGCATAGTCTAATATCACATAAGATGCAACTTTTAACCTTTGTATTCATTTGCATCTAATCAAAATAATTAAAGTCTTAATTGATCTTAAGACAAAAATGTCTTTTGACTTAACAATCTCCCCCTTTTTGTTGATGTCAAATAAATACAAATTTATAATTTTAACGTTGACTTATAAGGTATATCAATTAAAAGGAAGAAGGGGGCTTTCAACCACTACAAGAAAAATATGAAATACTAATGGAATATATTCTGTAAGAAATCACTACATTACCGACGGATATAATCGATGAAATGTATTCCATGGGAAACATTTAATTTTTTGATGGATTTTTCCCACGGACAGATGCTTCGTTGAAAATTATATATTATCGTCTGAAAATTCCGACGGATGACACTTCCTTCAGAAATTTAAATCAAACAGAAAACTAAAAGACCCAACCCTAACGAGGGACTGAGTCACAGGTTTTTCGAAAGGCTTCGCACTCCTTGGTTTTCCATAGTAGCACGACCTCCACAATCGTCATGCTGTCGTTGCATGAGCTCTACCATCATGACATTGAGTCTCACAAGGTTCCTAGGGGTCTACCGCACATCTTTGTGCCATCCACAGAAAGCATTGTCGCAGTTTAACAAAGGCATCGAGTCTCGTCTTGTCCGGACTCAACCTTTGAGTTAGAGATAGAGAGAAAGAGACTTGTGAAGGTTAGTCAGCTAACTCTTTTAAATTTCTGATGCCATGTTTATGGACTCACCTTTCTTCTTTTAAATTTCTTATATTTTTAATTTTTCTCCATTTATGCTCTATTTTTCGTTTTTTCTTCTTTACCTAGATTAATATTGGTGTATGTGAAATTTCAAGTCCCAAATATTTTAAGGGTATGATTTGTGACTTTCAATTCTTTTATTCTTCTAGGTTTTGTTTTTGGCTTTTTGAAGTTTCCAATTATTTTAGTCTATGACTGTTGATTTTGAAAATTTTATATCTGGGAGCCCATGGTTTTTGTTGGAAATTTTCAAGAGGAAATAAAAATAATATTTGCTTGGAGAGAACAAAAATATATATTGAAGGAGAAGATGAAGATATGATGAAAAATAATTGAAGGGGTACGTTTATTCATTAGCAACAATTACATTTATAATATTCAAATGAAACAGAAAAAAACTATTTGTTACCAAGATTTCAGCAACATTGGATAACAACCCAACAACCTAACTTGATCCTAAAATATAGGAACCACTTATTAACTAGAACAATAACTGAAATACTAAAAAATAAAAATAGTTGCAGTCCAAAAAGCAGATAACTAACACTCCTCCTTGCTTTAGGATTTGCAAACTCCAATCTAAACTTGCTAACATAAGTGATTTTGTAAACAAATCTGCTAGTTGATTTTCTGATGCTCAATGCCAGCTTTCTCACAAAACTGGTTGAATTTTTTGAGGTGTACTCCTTGCCATTGTCAGATCTTAGAATCTGAATTTGCTTGCCACTTTGATTTTCTACTAAATTTTTTGAACTTCCAAAACGCTCCATAATATTGATTATCTGCTAATGAAGGAGTTTTTTTTATCCAGATATATCTGTGTGAACTAACTGCAACTTAAGAGTGGATCCTTTTGCTGTCCTCATAAATGGCTTCTTTTTTGCTTTCCTAATAGACAAGCCTTACATGCTGGTATGTGATCATCAAGTTCTGGAAAATCAGCTGCCATTCTCTTGGAATTCAGTTGCAGCAACCCTTGGTGGTGATAATGCCCGAGCCTTTTGTGCCAAACTTCTATGATGTTTTCTTTGATTGGAAAAACAACTTGCTCTTCCTCCAACGGTTTAGAGCAAAACTTTTCCCTTTCAGTTTTACTTTAAAGATATCCTGATTAGCTGCATCTCTAATTAGGCAAAAATTGTCTTCAAAAGTAACTTTGAAGCCTCTTTCAATCAATTAGCCAACACTCAACAAATTTTGTTGAATTTCGAGTACAAAAAGGACATCAGGAATAAACTTTGTACCTGAGCTACTTGTTATTGCAACTGTCCCCTTTCATTTGACTGAAATATAATCACCATTGCCTATTTTGACTTTGGTGATGTTGGTTGGCTTTAAATCTTTGAAAAGCTACATGTCACTGGTCATATGATTTGTGCAACCACTGTCAATCAGCCAACTCTTACTCTCTTTGCTGCTTGCAAAACACCTGGCCACAAAGAGTTGATCCTCCTCCTCCTCTTCATCAACGACCTTAGCTTCTTCCTCTTGATGCTTATTTTTGCTCTAGCATATGATTGCTTCATGCCCCATTTGATTGCACTTGATGCATTTAGCATCAGGTCTTTGCCAACATCTGAATGGAGGGTGACCCATTTTGCCACAATGCTGATAAGGTGGGTAACTTTTCTTTTCACCCTTTCCTTTGTTGTAATTAGTTGCACTGCTCTGACTATTGCCTGGATGATTCTTCTTATAGTTTTTAGCTTGTTGGCTCTTGGCTAGAAGAGCACCTTCAACAACATGATCTTCCCTCATCAATCTTCTCTGCTCTTGGGCTTGGAGGGCATGTAACACTTCTACAAAAGTAATTTTAGATAGATCTTTTGTGTTCTCCAATGAAGCAATAGATGCTTCGTACCTCTCTGGCACTGTTACCAGAATTTTCTCAACAATTCTGGAATCTGCAAAATTACCGCCTAGTAACTTTATCTTGTTGGCAATGCCCAACAATTTGTCTGAGTATTCCTTGATTGTGTCAAACTCTTTCATCCTTTGAAGTTCAAATTCCCTCATTAAGTTAAGCACCTGCATGCTTCTAATTCTTTCATCTCCAGCATATTCCGCCTTTAGATAGTCCCAAATCGTTTTTGTCAATTTGAGAGTCATGACCCTAGTAAAGATGGTTGTAGAGATACCAGCAAAAAGGCATGATTTTGCCTTTGCTTTTCGGCTTTTTTTCTCCTTATGATTCTTGATCTGGGCCATTGTGGGATTGTCCGGTAGTGGAAGGACTTCATAATCCTCTTCTACAGCTTCCCAAAGATCCAAAGCCTCTAGGTAAGCCTTCATTTTGACAGCCTAAAGATCATAGTTTTCCCCATTGAAAACTGGAAGATCTACTTGGGAAAAACTTGTTTCAGAATCCATTTTCACAGGTCCCTAAGAAATAAGCTCTTGATACCAATTGTTGGAAATTTTCAAGAGGAAATAAAAACAATATTTGCTTGGAGAGAACAAAAATATATATTGAAGGAGAAGATGAAGATATGATGAAAAATAATTGAAGGGGTACGTTTATTCATTAGCAACAATTATATTTATAATATTCAAATGAAACAGAAAAAAACTATTTGTTACCAAGATTTCAACAACATTGAATAACAACCTAACAACCTAACTTGATCTTAAAACATAGGAACTGCTTATTGACTAGAACAATAACTGAAATACTAAAAAATAAATAAGAACAGTTACAGTCCAAAAAGCAGATAACTAACAGTTTTTCACCAAATGTGGGGTGTAATGTTGGGAAATTTTAAAAAACAAAAGAAAATAGTAAACAAATTGTGCTTTGGTTCTGGAATTGTTAATGGGTTCTTGTAATTGTGTTAATAGTAAAGTTGTTGCTTTTATACGATAGTTACTTATGTCTTCCGCATAGACTTGCAGAGTTGTTCACGTGATGAACAAAAATAATAACTGATTATGGTAGTTAAGAATTGAGTTAACAGCATTGAATATGGTTTTGCATAAATTTATGTTTTATTTTAAAATTGTGGCCTTTTAAGATCTTTTCTACATCTGTACGACTATGTTGAGTTACATTTACTTAAATGAGGTGATCTTCATCTCACAGTTTTCATAATTAGAGTTTTACAACTTATATTTTTATGTCAGAACATACATGAGTTCTTGGTAGGTCTAAGGTTGAGAAATGAGATGACAAGTGGAGACTTACATTTGCTTATTTAATTGATTATATTTATTTGGACCATGACTAACATTGCCTGAATTTTAAAGTAACTGCAGGATCTTGGGATCATCATCCAACTATTTTTAGTTATATATTATTATTTAATATATAATTATTATTTTTGTTTGTTAAATTTATGGGACTGCAAAGAATCCACAGACATTTGGAGTTAAGATATTAGAATGAGTTGAAATTAGTGTAATCTAAAAGCTGAGATCCAAAACTTCATTTCATATGCAGGAACCTTCACCAAATTCAGTCATTTAGTAGATTTTGTTGCTATTGGGAAGAAGGCTACGAGATTACCCTTAAATGGTCATGTAAGTTAGTTAAATTAAGTCCAAGTTGTATTGGACGTTAAACCAAATTTGTTGAAGCAGTCCAACTATGTTTGATCACACTAGCTGTTATTTAAGGTTATATAACCTTAAATAACATCTAAAGTGGAAATGAGTTGCATTGTTTCTTGTTGAATTCCAAATGACTGAATTAACAAAAGAGATGTGTGATTTAGCTGTAGATAAGTAAGTCAATAATAGTGTTGAATTTACATTCTGCTTTGATTTTATTTGTTCTAATTTTCATAAATAAATAAAAAATTCTCAATCATTTATTAAGAAGCTGTAACCTTACAGCCTTATCTCGATAGTAATAAATAAAGACTGATGAAGATTCGATACAAAGCAAAATAACTCTGTACGTTTTATTGTTTTACCCACAACACAACATAATAATTGACTTTTTTTCATTATGTATCTGGCTTTTGTATTCAATACAACCATCTTTGTGTTTAGTTTGACCATCAGAACTTCATTTATATTCCTTCATTTATTTATATCCATTCATTAAAAATCGTATAACTGAACCATCTTGCAACTCTATTTGTGTTGGACAAGGGTATTATGCATGCTCTGTCATCAAATAGAAACCAATTCTGCCTAGTGTAGCCTACCATTGTGAGTATATATATTCTATTAAGGTTAATGTTTTTTGCTCACTATCAAAGAGTGGTGATCTGGAAATCCGAATTTTATGCTTTGTTGACCTGACATTTCTCTTTTTTTTAATTGGTTTAGTGATTTAAAATAATTTAAATTGATTTATAAACACTCTTAATAAAGTATATATTTCAGCAAGACTTTTTATTTAATGGAATTTACATTAAATTTACCCTATCATAACGATTAACAAGTTGAGTGTATTGGTAACTTTTTGGATTCGCATCAGTGAAAATGTTTGACTTGAGTCTCAATGGTTGCATGCATGATGTGTCTGAAACACTGGCAAGATAGCATTATTGATCTGGTAGGAAATGGACCAAATTAAACTCATGCGACTGTGTTAGTTGATATGCCCACTGTTCGTGACAAGAAACGACTGTGTCGGTGTATGGTGCTCATAAAAGCTTGGAGCTGTACTAGATCAATAAAGAAATTGTAACCTATGTGTCCGTGTCTCCCATACCTAGTTTGTGAGAACTGTTGTCCCCACATCATTGTCACATAGTTTTACTATGACACCCCCACTCTGGTCGAGAAATTTACCTTTTTTGTCTTGAGCAAATTACCATGTTGCTATTGATGTTGTTGGATCACAATGTTCCACAAATTCTTGCCATGCTGTGCCTTAAACTTTAAAGTACATGGTTCTATTTAGTTCATATATATTTGATTTGTAGTTAAAATTATTTTGTTAGTATTCTAATGTAATTACGAATAAAAAAAAAATTGTTACTTTAAACTCATTTTTTTATCTGATTTTTAAACATTTTTATATTGGAATACTTATTTTGCTGTTCAATTTTAAAATACTTTAATCCCTTTTGTTTGGTGTTGAGTTGGCCTTTTTTTAAGTTTTTTCTTTTTTGTTGCCATTTTGGTGTTGGCCATTAGCAATGAAAATATCTCACATCAAATGAACCCTTATGAGGGGCATGGAACTTTTTACCCCTTCCACTGATGCCAAAATGTGATGGGCACAAAACTTCAGTGAACACCATTGTCCCACTTCTTAGTCCAACATCTTCAGTTTTCCCATCAAGACGTGAGAGAGATTGTTATGCATTGGTAGTGTCAGGACAACTTTATAGTGCAAAAAGATTCCCTCCTTTTGGTATGCTTGACTTGACCATAAAAACTTATATGATGTATGAACAATAATGCCTTGTTGGAATCCCAGTAGCGATAGCCACTAAATTTGTACTAAAGTTCCAAATGCCTTATACAAGTTATCAATGCAGTGAAATCATCATAGTGTAAGTCAAGGATAAAGTGCAGGTATCGAGTGAAAGATTAAGACAGATACCATTCAAATATGTCCTGCATATCAAGCTCATGCCAAAATATATTTTTATTTACATTGTTTGAATAAAATTTGTCACTGCCATATATGACAACGATCACTATTGAATGAGTACATAGCAGCACATTTTGTACATTTGAAAGACAATATAGATAAAAGTAGAAAGAAGTTTTTCCTTATTATAATTATAATGTAATATGCCTATAAACATTGTAAACAGGAAAAAGTTTTAAATTTTGAGTACCTTTATCCCTGTGCTGCAGTATTATTTTACAGATTTTGCCTTTAACTATTTCATATTTGTTGTCTATTATACAATGGCAGGTTAGAGTACCATTTTCTGAATTTGTATTATACAAGAATGTAAAACGATCCTTTCTGGGAAGTAAAGATAATTGAAGAGTCTATGGCTGTGGAAAGGGTTGAAGACTTTTTAGATGCAGAGATCGTTAAAGACTCTATGGATGTTGAGAGAGTTGAAGACTCTTTAGATTTAGAAATAGTTGAAGACTCTATTGATGCGGAGTGGTTTGAAGACTCTTTAGATTCAGAGATAGTTGAAGACTCTATGGATGCTGGGAGAGTTAAAAACATTTTAGTTTTAGAAGACTCTATACATGCTAAGAGAGTGGAAGACTCTTTAGATTTAGAAGACTATATGGATGCTGAGAGAGTGGAAGGATCTTTGAATGAAATTGCTAATATTATACCTATGTATTTTAGATTAGAGAGGGAAGTGGAGAAAGTGGTTAGAGACATGTTAAAGATTTATATTCCGTTTTAGTATGATTTTTGTTTTGTTGTAATGGTTGAACACTTTATTAGTGTATTTTATTTTTGGTGTCAAAGATAATTATAGTTATGTAATTTTAATTCATCCCATACTAAAGGGAATTATGTTATGTATCTAATTTTAATGCATCCCATACTATTTGATTCATTATTTTAATATTATTTTTCTATATATAGATATGTCATCAGGTGGTGCCGATCCTCCCCGACCCTTGTCACATTACAATAGTGGGAAAAGGACAAGTGGAAAGAAAAAATAATATGTGGTTAGACTACTACCACCTAGAGATAGTGTTCCATCATTTACCTCATCTTCATGTACTGTATCTATGCCAATTAGATCTTCCGATGTTGTACCTACACCATCTCCACCTCCAATTGAAGGTAGACCATCTCCATGTCCAATTAATGCATGTGGACCGTCCCCGGATCCTACATCTACACCATCCCCATCCGCAACAGTAATGAACATTCCTACCGATGAAGATGTTCCAAATTTGGACATGGAAGATCCCCTCCGCCCCGCCCCTTAATGATCGTATTATGATTACACTTATCAATGGAGCGTATTAAAAAGTTAAATAATTATCATTATATATCATACATCATTTTTTGGAACAATTTTTTATACATTATTTTTTCTATTAAGGTTTCATCTATCTAAGCTGCAGCAAAGGCTATGACATTGTCCATTAGACAACAATTTGATAACCCATGGCCAACATTAGGAGCAATTCCAAAAGAATATCAAGAACTTTTTTCCAGCGTTTTAAGGTAAGTTATAAACCTCTTACTAAGTTACTTGAATGGCTGAAATGGATGCCTTGATGTTGTTGAATTTTTTATTTATTTGAAAATTGAGTAATGGTTTTTCTGTGGGAACAAAAAATATTGCATTCATTTGTTATCTATATTTAATGTCCTTAATGTGTCCTACAATATCAGTAATAATTAATGTTGATTTTGTTTTCTAATATATGACAACAAAAAATTGGTATTATGTTAACTGTATGCCATTTGATAACTTTGTAATACTTCAGAGAAAATTGGTATGGAGACCAGAGGAAGAACATGAAATTAAAAAAGCTTTTAACTAGAAAGCCTCTCATAGACTTTCTGAGATATTTAGGGATGCCTGAAATGAAAATAAAAGGCTATATTGGATTGGAGATTGTGTTTGGAACGATCTATTATCACATTGGAATGCTACTCGGTATCGTTCCAAGTGTCAACAGGAAAAAAAATAAGCATCTGAAAAGGATAGGTGTATGCACACAGATGGTTCTATTAGCTTGTAAGATCACACCATTCGCTTAGTAAGATCATGTTAAAATTATAGTTGTTGATTTTTTTTTTACTTGTTTCATTCTTGATTTAATGTTTATTTTAGTTTCTAATGTTTGTAAATAGTCTGAGGAGCTTGGTCTATCTGCATACATTGATGAGGTTTTTCAACAAACTCATTTACAAAAGGATACTGGTCAATTTGTCGATGATAGATCTAGGCAAACACATATGAGCCTATCATCTTAGCATGCTATTTTTTAAATTTTTTTATGTGTTATTAAATATGACTATTTATGCATGATAAGAACAATTTGAGGCTAGACTATCTCAAGCTTGGTCTGATGTCGCATCAGGTATTGGTGAATCAAAAATGACTCTGTTAGACCTCACTGAAGAACATAGACTTAGTACTTGATGTTGGGTTGCAGTTATGGGATCAAAGCATAAGGGACGCCTATACGGTACTAGATATCTTGCTCATAGTTATAAATGTGGAGATGACAGGTTCATGCAACCTATGCAAAGATCTTCCAGTCACACTCAAGATTCAGAGGAGATTAATCAACTAAAGGAGGAGTTTCGTCAATCAAAGGAGGAGATGCATGTATTTCAATCAGTTTTACTTCAATTCTACCTCCTGAAGCACAAATCATTATTCATCAACATCAACAAACTGAGCAGCACCAGTCAAACCAACAAAAACAATAAGACAATGGTCAACCACATGAGCAACAACAACAACACAATGACCAACAACCATATGACCAACAACAACAACATGACTAGCAGAGGCACTCTACCAATGACTATTTTGATTACCGACTTAGCAACTCAAAATTACTATTGACTTATTGCACATTGTGTTTTTATTTTAGATTTATTTCGAATTTTACTGAATCTGTTTTAATAGTTTTCTGGATTTATCAATTTGAGTATTTTATTAACTATGTGTATATGTTAATTTCAATATTGATGTTAAATAATATAAATGAAATATATATATATATATATATATATATATATTCTTAAATAACCGATGTGAAATAACAAAAAGCAAAAAAACTATATACAAAATTATTGAAAATAATTTACTGACGGATTTTTCCAACAAAAAACTTCGTTGGTAATGGCCCACACCTGTATTTTAGACCGAAATAAATTACAGACAAATCATTCCAAAGGAAATTTTCGTGGGAGATTACAGACGGATCTATCCGTTGAAATTACCGACGGACATAAAATATCCATCGGTTATCAAAAATTTCAGTTTACCAACGATTTTTTATGTTAGCGACGGATTTTATCCGTTGGAAATACAAATTTTTTTGTTAGTGAACTTCATCCAAGCTTAGGAGAAATAGGTATAAGTGAGGTTGTATTCTTCAGTGGTGTTCTTAATGAAATTGTTAGGAATTCTTGCATTTCCATGCTTTGTTCCTGTGTTCATATGTTTTAGTTTTTGTTTATATTGTTATTGTAAGCATGGTTGGATAATGGAATGTTGATTGTTATATTGTTACAATGCTGAATCTATTTTGATAAACTTATAATTGTTGTTATACCATATTATTCTATTTGGATTGAGTAAAAGAAAAATGATGTACTTGAGAAGAACATGTACATATGATCGTATAACATAAGACTTAAAAGATTTGATGACTCAATAATTGCCATATTATAAAGCAATCTTCATGATGGCCTCGCCTTTTTAAATGTTATACCAACTTTGCTATGAATCTTAGAAATGAATATACAGGAACATCAATAAAATTGCATGTAACAATTACCAAATCAAATAGTAAAAGAAGCTACATGAGCTATACAAATAATATTTAGAATATATTACAAAGTAACCAACATAGATTATAATTTTAGAGCGTTAAGAGAATCTCCTAAAGATGAAACTATTTTAGTTGAAGCTAATATAGGGAAATCATCTATACAAGTACCTAGGAGATTAGATCATAAAAGAAAATTATACAAAATATTCCAGAGGAATTGTTAATTGAAGATGTTATACAAGAAGGGACTAATATAAGATTAAAAATGAACAGATCACAAACTTTAAGAATAAATCAACCTCAAATGATTTATCAAGGGCAATCATCAAGACATTCTATTAGTGGATCTACTATAGATTTAAATTTAACAAGATTAGATAAAAGTAATCCAAAGATATCTATCCTTATATACCAAGATGAAAATAATAGAAATACTTCACAATAACCAAGGGAGGGGGTGAATTGGTTAAAACCTTGATATTTTAAAATCAAATTCAAATCAGAGTTTCAGGATCTTTATCACTTTCAAAACCAAGAAATTAATTTACTCAATCAAATGTCTCGGCTCAAGAATCCAATAGATCAAAAACTAAGCTTGTTGAACAATGAATATGAATCAAAGAATTAAAGATCAATGAAGAATACAAATATAGAATCAACACACAAACAATTTATACTGGTTCACTTCAAAACTTGAAGCTACATCCAGTTTCTTCCAACCAACACTAAGTTAGAGTTCCATTATTATAAAATTTTCAGTTCTTACATGCAATTACAACATTTTCCCTTTATGAACCCTAGATAAAGATCAGAAATCTAAAACACTATTAGATTATAAGAGACAAAGAACCAAAGAACACTCTGTTCTTTACACTAGAGAACTTTTCTCTAGATACAAGCAAGAACCCACTTTACAATAGCAATCTTACACAGAAATTCAGAACGAAATTTACACACAACAATTAAGGAGAGAGATAACCTGATGATCCAATGAATGAATACATATGAATTACCAAATCAGGTTGAGAAAAAATCAAACTCAGAACATACTTCTTTTTAATCCTGAAAACAATCTTGCTCAAGAATCATTCAAAAACCATTGATGTTTTGAATAAGGCAAGAAGTAAAACACTTAGAAAATCACTTAGGAATTGCTTGTGAGACTTGTGTATACTCAGAAATATGAATTATCAAGTTATGAAATAAGTTCAGCCTCTATTCCTATTTATAACTGATATCACGTTGTCGACACGCACCAAAACAATTTAACTACGTTAATTCTGTAGCACATGATTAACCTAGGTCGACTCAGAGACACAATTAATATGGTTCTAGCTTCAATTTATGAATAACAGTGAGGGGGAAATTTTATCAAACAGTTTGTGTGCGTAAGTAAAACTTGCAAAAACGTAAACTAAAATTAAAGAGCAACACAGAAACTAACAGAATTCAAAAGAAGTAATGTAAAACAGAACTTAAAACATCAATCCAATTCACCTCACCAAGCAATTCGAATCATCATTGTTCTCAGAAATTAATCCTATCATGAAAGTTCATTCAATCTCATTAGAAGCAACTCAATCGACTTAACCCCTAAATTGATTGAAACCACAATCCTAACTGAAATATCATCCAATTAATCTGTGATTAATATTCGAAATTAGGAAATGAATCCATAACCTAATCCGTTTTCAATCCTAAACGCATTCATAATCATGAAAACATAATAGCAATTGAAGAAGAAGATGAACATTCACATAGGATTCGAAATACTAAACCAGAACTCAAATTCTCCTTGTGCTTGGGTTGGATCCTTGAATTGATTGAGGATTTAGCCTTCCATGATCATCATCAGTGAAAGCCCCATGAAATGGTTGCAGGAAAATGGAAGCACAGCAAAACGAAAATGAAGAACAAGGAAGAACAGTAGAGAGGAAATGAGAGCAAGGGTTTTGATTCTAAAAACTTAAGGAAAGAAATATAAAACTTGTTTATTGAAAATGTAAAGAGTGGTGCCCAAGTTTCACTAAAGTCACTACTATATGTAGTGACTGAGTTCTGAAAATGAAATGGGTCATAAACAAATCCAACAATCTAATTATTTGCTATTTACAACCATGACAGTCAAATTCGCAGCCCAAAATTATAAGTGCAGAGGTGCTAACTTCAAAGCTTAAAATGACCCTCTAAATGATAGAATTGGCCTAGGGCTATTTCTAGCAAGCTTGTAGATCTTTTTGTCATCTTTCCAGGAACTCCTAGAACGCTCCATTCGGAGATTGGTAGCACCCTATAGGCCCTGCACAAGTCAGATACGTCAAGTGAGCAAAAATCTAAAAATACGCAACAATTAACAATTAAGCCCACTTACTTGCCTAGGCCCAAAAACTGAATTAGAATAAGAAAATAAAGGTCCAATAGAGGTCAAATAAGCTAAGAAGGATAGAAAAATATTCAACTAAAAGCACTCTATCAATAACATAATTTGTAACTAACTGTAATCGATTAAACTCGCCTAATAATCGATTATTTTTCTTATGTAATCGATTAAAACAGAAGTTCTAAAAGTTACAAATTACACTATGTAATCGATTAAAATATGTTGTAATCGATTAAAGCAGAAAATGTGTATTTTCAAATTGAATGAGTAATCGATTACAATCTTTGGTAATCGATTAAATCAGCAAAGTGATTTTTCATATAAAGCCTAAGTAATCGATTACGTTCTGTGGTAATCGACTATCATAGAAAGGCTTTAAAACATGTTTAACTATGTAATCGATTACAATCCTTAAGTAATCGATTAATTTCATTAACAAGGTAGTTTTGTTTCAAACAAGTACCAAATAATCAATTATCCCGATAGGTAATCGATTACAATGTTCATAAAATATTTTCCAGATTGAATAAAGAACATATTAATCGATTATTACCTTAAGTAATCGATTAATCCAGTGAAACCTAACATTTTCCCAAGAACCTTTCACCTAGATTGAAACCTTAACCAAATTATCAAATCTTTGTTATTTTCTTTCAAAAACATTTAAGTGAATGAGTGCATAATATGGATCACCAGATTAACCTTTCTCTTACACTTGAATCAATTATAATCTTCAAAGCATCCAAGCATGTTGAAAGTTCAAAACCAAACTTGAATCATATGCTTCCAATCTTCATGATGCTCCCCCTATATCCAACACAAGAAATTGTTGAGGCGTCCCCTTAGTATTCTCCTACTAGGTCACAAGTCTTAAACACTTTAACTAGAGAAATAATTCCTTTCCATATTGATAAAGAATGGATTAAAATATATTTTTTAGGAGAACATAATAAAAATTATAGAAAATGGTTTTTTGAAAAATATAGTCAAGAAGAGAGAGATAAAATTAGAAAAAATTATTATGAATATCTAGAAGAGAAAGAGACTAATATTTACTTTTTTGATTGGTTCTTTAATAAAGAAAAAACAATAAATCATGTCATCAAAACTTCGAATACTTGGAAAACTACAGAAGATAAAATAATAGAATCAGAATATCCTCCGCATAAATGAGTAAAAATACAATTAGCCAAGGATTTAGAGATATAGGCATCACCCTTTAAAGATATTTTAGAAGAAAATAAGAATATAGAAATAAACGATATTAGAAAGTTATATCATCAATTAAATAATTCTAATATTATGTTAAAAACTATGTCAACACATTTAACTAGATTAGAATCTCAGTCTAATAAGGGTTGTACCTCCTGTTCTAAACCTTTAGTAAAACTTATGGATAAACCCATATATAAAATGATGAACATCTCTCAAAAAGATTTAGATTCAATAAAATTAGGGAGTCAAACAGAGAATAAAATAGAAGAAATTTAGAAAAATTTACAGTAAATACTTTATCAAAAGATGAATTAGAAATAAATAAATTAAGAAGGAACTTATATCCTTATCCCAAACTTACAAATTATTATTCAAGACCATCCCCAAGCTTATGTTCAATATAAGGAACGTGGAGACTTTTGTCAAAACATTTTCTCTAGAAAAGAGATACCAGAATGGAATCTAGATGGAATGAGTGAACAACAAACCTTAGATTTAACTTGTTAAATGTCTATGGCTGCAACAACATATAAGACCAAAGGATCATCCGATAGGAATACTGCTATAGCTATAATCCAAGGGTTCACTGGACAATTAAAAGGATGGCGGGATAATCTTTGTACAGAAAATGATAGACATATTATATTAAAGGGGAGATGTTGTAATTGCAATCCCAAGTGTTAGTGACTTGTTTATTTATTTTTTAATTGATAAGAATTATAACATGTTATAAGGCTTTTAAAATTAAAAATGGTGTGATTTTTTTATACTTAAATTATATGATAATTATAATTCTAGATTTAGAGTGTACTTGAGAGTTGAATGTATTTGATAGGTCGTCACTATTAAAATTATATTTATGTTTTATCCTCCCCTCATTCTCCCTTCCTCTGTATTTAGATCCCCTCTGCCACTATAACACAAATGCACCACCCTTCAAAAAAATACCATGAGCCACCCGCGCGTCATCATTTCGATGTTGTAGGCAACGGTGGTGCGACTCACAAAACCTCCACCTCCTAGATTTGTGATTCCTACAAGCACCCACAACACCTAGCAGAAGCTCAGATATGAAATTGCAATTTGACTTGAACTCATGTAGAATACAATGAACACATTTGCTTCCCTTTGTGTCAGTTTTGAAACCCAACTCAACAAATCGCGCCACACTATCCAAACAAAAATTATTTATTTTCTTTCTTTTATTTGGTAACGGTAATAACATTTTGAAACCCAGTCTTGAAAAAAGAATCTGGATTTTATTAGGAGACCCACTATTATGTGTCTTTCGAACTCGCTCTGATATGTGTTTTTATGGTACACTGGACCGAGTCAGAGGCGAGGGACTTGGGGTCGGAATCGAGAAGGATAAGGGAGGAGCTGCCGAGAAACGTTAAAGCGTCATCGTCGACAGCGGTGCAGTTCATTGTATGTTTTCCAATGAATATAGACACAAAAAATTTTGAAAAAAAAATTAAATCAAACTTCAATCGAGGAAAATTTTCAAAAATAATACAATTTTTTAAAATATTTTGAAATCTAGGGCTGTTTGAAAAATATTTTGAAATCTGGGGTGATAAGCGATGTCGTATCGCTTCAAAACAATTAAACTACGCTAATTTTGTAGCACAGGATTAACCTAGGTCGACTCAGAGACACTACCAATATGGTTCCAACTTCAATTCACTAATAAACAATAGGACATTTTTGTCAAACAATTTGCATGCAATAAGTAACAATTGCAGAAAACGTATAAACTAATGCGAATCGATAAGAGGTCATGTAAAACAGATGAAAGAGCATCAATCCAATTCACCAAACCAAGCAATGGTAATTATCATGGTTCTCAGATAATGATTTTGTTATGAAAGTTCATTCAATTTCATTAGAAGCAGTTCAATCGAATTAACTCCTACATTAATTGAAATCACAAACCTAATTGAAATATCATCCAACTAATCTGTGATTAAAATTCGAAATTAGGAAATCAATCCATAACCTAATCCTCTTTCAATCCTAAACACATTCATAATCATGAAAATTGAATAGAGGATTGAAGAAGAAAGTGAACATTCATACAAAATTTGAAATACCAAACCAGAACTCAAGTTCCCCTTTCCTTGGACTGGATCCTTGGATTGATTGATTGTTTAGCCTCCCATAATCATCATCAATGAAAGCCCCACGAAATTGGTGCACAAAAATGGAAGAACAAAAAATGAAAATGAAAAACGGGGAAGAACAATGAAGAACAGTTGAGAGAAAATAAGAGAAAGGGTTTTAATTCTGAAAACTTAAAAAAGGAAATTTAAACTTTTTTTTTGCTAAAATGTAGTGTAATTTTCACTCCCTAATTTCACTAGCATATAGTGACTAAGTTAGAAGGAAAGAATGGACCATGAATGGACCCATCTATTCTAATTAATTATGCTATTTACACCAATAAAAATCCAACTCGCAGCCCAAAATTCAAGTGCAATGATTCTGACTTAAAATTCTAAAATGACCCTCCAAATGACAGAATTGGCTTTGGTTTATCTCTTACAAACTTGTAGATATTTTCGTTATCTTTCCAAGGACTACTCATATGATCCATTCGGAGTTTTGTAGAGATCTGTAGATCCTGTACAAGGAAGATAGGCAAGTGAGCATAAAATCCAAAAATAAGCAACAATTAGCAATTAAGCTCACTTGTTTGCCTAAGGAAAAAACTGAATTAAAATGAGAAAATAGAAGTTCGAGAGAAGTCAAAATAAGCTAAGAATAATAGAAAAATATTTAACTAAAAATGCCCAATCATGGGGCTGTCAAACACGCCTAAATTTTATTTACACAACCCCTCTTGATCCATTGCTTCACAGGTTATTTTCCTTATCCATTCATTTATAGCATATTTAGAGTTTTTGTTTTTGTTGACGATAATAAATGTAGTGAGAGCGCTCGTGTTGTGCAATTGTTTAATGGAAGGTTAGTTAAAGGACGACGGGGTGTTGTTTTTGAAGGGGATAACAAGCCGACGTGTATCAATCGAAAATCAACATTGGGTGAATTGCATGAGAAGATACAGCAAAAATTAGGTCAAAAGACAACCAATGTATCACTTTGGTGATGGCAAGATTATGGCAACACGAACAATACATGGCGTTTCAACTACTAGATGATGAAGAAATAGAAATGGTAATGGAAGAATTTTTCAAGCAGTCAAGGAACGATTTTTTGGAATTGTACCTGGATTTTACCGCAGCAGAGGATGTTGTTTTATCCATAAGGTCAGTCGCTTTTAATTCTACACATAATGCATCATCATATGCTGCTCCTGGTGTAAATGTGTCTGAGGAAGCTGAACATGACCCAACTTGGGTTGTGGATGATGATGAAGAGGATGACGATGATGAAAATATCGCAATGGAAGATCGTCTTCTTGAGGAGGATGCTAGTGCATTGGATAATGATGAGGATGCTAGTGTGCATGCGAATAAATTCCAAGAAGATATTGATGTGGGGTCGTCTCAAATCCGTCATCATGCTGACGTTGGATCTACTCAACCAGAACAAGCTGTTGAACGTATGTTAGATGACTAAAATCAATGAAAATGTAGTCATATGTGTATATTTGTATATTATAGTATTTTATTTGCTTGATATGTTCAGGTGCTGAGGTCATTCCTTTTTGGGATGGAATTCCACATTACACATATATTTATTGGGATCATCCAAGCGAAGAATAATCTTTTACTGTTCTGCTTCAGGTTAGGGTTCGGGTTCAATGCAAGGTCTATGGCAATTAGGGGACGATTTGTTTGTTAAATAGGAATTTGCATCCAAAAAATGACGCACAAATTGCATTTAAGCAAAACCTTTTGCAGGAGCATCAAGAAGCAATTGTGGTTGAGAGCAAGCCTAACAAGTTTAGCATGAAGTGTGTTCGAAACAACGATGGTTGCCTTTGGAGGGTTAGGGTAATTAAACCAACGTACGATGAGAAGTGGTTTGTTTCAAGATGGAGTGGAAAACACAATTGCCTGAATGATCATATTACACAGGGTCACAAATAGCTTGATGTTGATGTTATTGCTTCACTTGTAGTAGGTATGTTTCTATTAAATATGCTCTATATGAAAAATATTGATGTTGATGTTATTGCTTCACTTGTTAATGTCAATGTTACAATTTCATTGTTAGGAATGGTTAAGGAGGAACCATCTGTGTCAATTGCATTGGTTCAGGAGAGGATCACCAATACGCATGAATTTAAAGTTTCATATGGAAAGGCCTAGTATGCGAAGCAAAAAGTAATGATGATGATTTATGGGGATTGGGGCAACTACATGCTTCATTTTTCACCAGGTTCTTTTTTTGATATTCAAACAAATGCTTATTTTGTGGCACATCAATTGGTACGGGAAAAACGTGTATTTCATCGCATTTTTTGGACTTTTAGACAGTGTTGCAAGGCTTTTAAATTTTGCAAACCCATCATTCAAATTGATGGGCTCATTTATATGGCAAGTATAAAGGAAAATTGTTGATTGCCACGAGTCAGGATGGAAATAATGAATGCCTGCCACTGGCATTTGCCATTGTTGAAAGGGAGACGTTGGAAGCCTGGGAATACTTCCTTGCTAACATTCGCTTCCACGTTACCCAAATGCAAAATATATGTCTCATTTCAGATCGGCTCCAGAGCATAATATTTGCTTGGAGAATCATGCCAGGTTGCAACCACCTTTTGCACATCACGTGTTTTGCCTTCGTCATATTGCCAATAATTTTAATCAAAGGTTCAAGAATGTAAGATTGAAAAAGACCCTCACGACTTTAGGTATGTTAACAACTTTTTTGAATATATTAAGCTGAGACAAATCTGTAAACAGCATAGTGTTAATGGTATTATTATTTTGCAGGTTATACTCCCTCTATGGTTGATTTTGACATAGCGTTTGCACGGTTTCGTGATATCAATCCTGAGGTTGAAGAATGGATTGATGGCATCCCTAAGGAAAAGTTGACACGTGCATATAATGTAGAGGGGAGAAGATATGGTCATATGACAACAAACTTGTCAGAATTAGCGAATAGGGTGTTCAAGGGAGCAAGGAACATGCCTATCACTACTCTTGTGAAGCACACATACACCTGATTGGTTCATTATTTTGTATGCAGAGGTCAGGCGGCTACTTCACAGCTTCACCATTCACAATACATTGTAAAAATGTGTTTGATGCTATGAGGCATAATCAGTCCCTTGCTACAGGACACCTTGTACGCACATATAATGTTGATCAAACATTATTTGAGGTGGAGGAGGGATGGGAGAGGTCATATTTAGTCAACCTTGCAAAGCGTTTTTGTCAGTGTGGCAAGTTTAAGGCCTTCAAGTACCTATGTAGTCATGCCGTAGTGCTGCTTTACATGTTCACCAAATTCCTTATCAGTATGTGGATGATGTCTTCCTCGTAAGCAACTTGGTTCAGGCTTATTCATTGCCATGGCAGCCAATCGGTAATGAACGTGTTATTCCACCGAATGAAGATCCAGTTCTCATACCTAACAGGGAAATGTTGCGTGCAAAGGGTCATCCAAGGTCCACCAGAATATGTAACGAGATGGACGAAGTCGAAACAAGTCAAAGCGTGTCAAATGCGGAATTTGCAAGCAAGTTAGACATAATCGGAGAAATTGTCCTACCCGTGGTGGTACTTCATGATTTTGTAATTACATTTTTTTAATTGATGTTATGTTAATGTATTTCCTTTATAAATATGTTGTCTTACCCATATATTTGGTTGAGAGATGTGATATTACCCATCATGTTTTGTGTAACACCCCAAAATTTAGGAAATTACAGACAATTACTGAGAGTAAAATGTTAATAAAAGGCAGTAGAAAAATTTAGGACAAAATGACAAGAACGCCCCTGAACAAGTTTAGAAATGACGTTTATATCCCTAGGGCGAAAAATGACAAAATTACCCTGAACAATTATGGAAATGACTAATGTATCCCTAGATAT